>CAUYRT010048912.1:0-110091 GCA_963574885.1 Lepilemur ruficaudatus
TACCACAACACATTTCCCTAGCATCTTTGTCCAAGCTTCTAAACTCTGCCCCAGTGACAAAGGAGTCTAAAATGCTCCAAGATAAACATCATTATGAGATGTTAACAAGGGACCAGCATTCTTGGGAGGAGAGGGGTGTAGGCTGAGGCAGGCCGAAGATGGCTCTCTGGTCCTTAGGCTAGGAACCACAGACACCTCTTCCCTCTACCTTCCTACCTGCTCCCTGACTGCTGCTCCAGCCACCCGGTTGCTGTATTATTCTGGAGACCAGAAGACTGGGAAAGGCATAGCTATGGCCATTCCTGCCTACGGCATTCTGGCCCCGACCCCTGAGGTCCTGTGCATGCGAGGCAGCACACAGGCCCTGGTACAGATGAAGCTTACCCGTGGCAGTGAGCGCTGCCTGCCCCTTGCTGCCCACTTGGAGCAAGCCTCTTCCTTTCACCATGCCTCAGTTTCCCCATAATATCAGTGAGAGGTGGGGGCCCCGGTTTGCATGGCAGCCTGGCACTAAGTGTCCACCACTCTCTTCTCTCCTGCTTGGTGCCCCAGCTGGACATCGTCGAGTTCATCCCCTCTCTCCTCTACTTTGGCTACACAGCCCTCATGGTTCTGTCCTTCTGGCTGCTCACGGGCACCATCGGCTTCTACGCAGCCTACATGTTTGTCCGGAAGATCTATGCTGCCGTGAAGATAGACTGATCAGGGTGGACCACAGCCGGGCCCACTGCGTCCTCGGACAGGAAGCCACCCTGCGTGGGGAACTGCAGGCACGCAAAATAAAATAACTCCTGCTCGTTTGGAATGTAACTCCTGGCACAGTGTTCCTGGATCGTGGGGTTGCTTGGGGGGCGGGAGGGCCTGTAGATAAACCGTGCATTTTTCTTCATCTTACTCCAGTTCTGTGGGGGATGAGTTTTTCATGGGTTGCTTTTTCTTCAGTGCTAACAAAGTTCCCTCCAGCGGGAACTCTCTGACCTGTTTATTCAGGTTTATTTTTGGTTTGGGGTTTTTTTCTTCTTTTTTAAACAAATGGATCCAGGATGGATAAATGCACCAAGATACCAGGTTTTGGTCACTGTCTCCACCTCAGCTCCTCAGGGCTGTTGGCCACCCCGCGACTAACTGGAAGAGGAAACACTGGGGCTTCAGGGAGGTTTCCGAGCCTCTCACCACCCGTCCTCTCCACTGATGCTGCGACAAAGCACAGCTCCGGACAGCACCCTCAGTGCCAACCAGCCTCTGTCAGCCCCTCTCCCTCCCTCTTCTTTCCTCCCCAGCCTCCTCCCATGGCTGCCAGGGCAGGGCTTCCAGCCAGGCCTCTGGGTCATCTTGTCACCAGGAGCAAGCCCAAGTCTTGGTTGCTACAAGGAAACACCCTGGAAGTACCTGGGGCCAGGTTCCCCAGGACAGCAGGAACCACCCTGTTCAGAGCGGCCGGAGTTTGCTGGATCGACAGGAGGAAGAGACTTGCAGTCATGGTGACTATGTGTGCCAAGAAACCCTGGACCTGGGGCCCCGTATTTCCAGAGCCAAGCGTCCACCTGTGTCTGGGGAGGGATGGCTCAGGCCGCTAGGGGCCTCACCCCTCAGGATCGCTCCTCAGCCCTTTCCTCAGGGGGTTGCCACTCTTAACAAAGTGTGCTGGTGGCGGACCCTCTCCTCCCCCACTTCAGGGCAGAACAAGGAAGCCCAGAGACCTCAGATCCTTCCCTTTAGGTGGCAGGGCATTCCCTCCCTGATGTCCCCTGGCCTCAAGGTCCATGCTTAGTTCTTTTATCCAGACCCATCCCCTCTACCTCCCACCTGAGTTCTTCTCTCCTCCTTTTTGGGACACCCAAAAAACTGCTTGTGAGAAGGAAGATGGAAGGTAAGTTCTATCTTTCCTTCCCCAACTCCCAGGAATAGTCAAGAAGTCCAGTCTCCCTAAATTAGAAAGAAGGGGCTCACGTGGCTGGCCTGGCTCCTCCACAAACCCCTGCTCTTCCCAACCTCTGCCCACCCTGTGCATGTCCCAAACGTTTGCTCTTAAGTTGCAAGAGACCAAATCTACCCAGGGATTAGGGTTCAGGTAGCAGCCACTCACCCTTGCTCCAGCCCCTTTGGCACTCCCACCACGAGACAAAGCTCAGGACACTGGGTAAGCTAGGAACATGCCCATCCTCTCACCACCCCACATTCCTCCAGCAGCCCCGACCAGCTCCACCAATCAAACCAGTGAACTTCTCGGTCTTGCCTCACAGTGACTCCACAGCACCAAGCAGCGTCCACCAGGAATCAGGTTGGAGAAAAGGGAACCCGAGCTGTAGAGAATGATATTGGAGTCTTTTGTTCATTCAAATCTTGGATTTTTTCCCCCTAAGAGATTCTCTTTTTGGGGGCAGTTGGGAAACAGATGCCTCATAAAGAGTTCAAACATCATCAATTTTTCTGACTTTTTTAATCATCATCATTATTTTTTTTAATTAAAAAATGCCTGTATGCCTTTTTTTGGTCCAGTTGTAAATAAATATGCCATTGTCCTATTGTTTTGTCTCAAATCTCATGCAAGAGTTGGAGGTCTGAGGTGAGACAGCTTCCCCAAATGGGTTGACTTGAGTGGTTTCCCTTGAAGCTCAGTCTCCTGTCAGGCTTTCTAGGGCTCAGGCCACTGCAGTCCCCTGCCTGGCACAAGTCCATAGCCTCTCCCGCCTGCTCAGCCCTCCATGCCCGATTGCAAGCATTTGTCCATCTGATCCCATCGGCAGGAAATGGCAATCAAATGTGAGCTTTGGTAGGAGGTGAGACCTGGTTTTGGATTCCCAGTTCCAGTACTTCACTACCAACTTACTTCACCCTCTCTAACATGTGGGACTCCTTCCAACTGCAAGCAATGGAAGCAGTGGCAGGTGAGTGGTGGAGTAGTATTCAGCTAAGGAGCTGGACTCCAGAACCTGTCCTTTTAACCACTGTACTCTAGCTGTGTTTTTAAAGGCGTATGTATTATATATGTGTATGAATGAAATTATATGTAATTGATACAAACTGCACAATTTAATAAGATTTGACATACCCATGAAATCATCCACACAAACCTCAAGTTGAAATTTGATCCCCAAAGTTGGAGGTGGGGTCTCATGAGAGGTGTTTGGGTCATGGGGCAAATCTGTCATGAATAGATTAATGCCCTCCCTTGGTGGTGAGTTCGTTCTCACTCTATGAGCTCCTGAGAGAGCTGGTTGTTTAAAAGAGCCTGGCACCTCCCCTCTCACTCTCTTGCTTCCTCTCTCCCCGTGTGACCTCTGCACACACCAGCTGCCTTTCACCTTCTGCCATGAGTGGAAGCAGCTTGAGTTCCTCACCAGAAACAGATGCCCAATCTTGGACTTTCTAACCATCAGAATCATAAGCCAAATAAACCTTTTTTCTTTATAAATTACCCAGCCTCAGGTATTCCTTTAGAGCAACACAAACAGACTAAGGCTTCATCCCCAAGAAACAACTGGTCTTTCTGTCAGTATAGATTAGTTTGCATTTCCTAGAGTTTTATATAAATGGAATCGTATGCTGTGTATTTTTGTCTTTTTTCATTCAGCATTCTTATTTGAGATTCATCCATGTGCTTATGTGTATCCATAGTCTATTCCTTATTTGTGAGTAGTATTCCATTGTATGGAATTTGTTTATCCATTCATCTGCTGATAGACATTTGGATTGTTTTCAGTTTTGGCTATTACAAATAAAGTTGCTATGAACAAGTGAAGCAGTAAAATGGTCAGATTATATGGTAGGTGCATGTTTCTAATTCTGTTGTGGACAGAGACTTTGTATGACATGAACCATTTTGACTTTAGTGAGACTTGTTTATGGCCGAAAATATGATCCATCTTGGTAAAAGCTCATGTACAGCTGAAATTGTTCTTGGGTGGACTGTTCTATAAATGTCAATCAGGTCAAGCTCTATCAATGATTGAGAGAGGGGTCCTGAAATCTCTAACTATAATCATAGATTTGTATATTTCCCCTTGCAGTTCTGTTTTTGCTATATGTATTTTGTTAGATGCATATTGTCCTTTGGATGGATTTATCCCTAGTAATAGTCTTTGTTCTGAAATCTACTTTATCTGATGTTGATATAACCAGTCCCACTTTCTTTTGACTAAAGGTAGCATAGTATCTTTTTCCATCCTTTTACTTTTAACCTATTTATATTTAACATGTGTTTCTTATAGGCAGCATATATTAATAGTTTGCTCTTGGGCCTAAGTGATCCTCCCTCTTCAGTCTCCTGAGTAGCTGGGACTACAGGTGCATGCCACCATGCCTGGCTGTTTCCCAGTACTTTAAAGATCTTACTCCACTCTCTTCTTGCTTGTATTGCCTTCAGCAGCAAATTTGATATTGTCCTCATCTTTGTTCCCTCTGTATGTATTGAGTCTTTTCTCTCTGATTGCTTTTAAGATTTTCTCTGTTACTGATTTTGAGCCATTTGATTATGAGGTGGCTTGGTGTAGTTTTAATCAAGTTTCTTATTTTTTTTTAGAAGAAACTGGTCCTTCATCATCAAGTTTCTTGTGTTTAAGATTTGTTGAGCTCCTTAAATCTGTGTGTTTATAGTTTTTATTAAGCTTGGAAAGTTTTAGGACATTATTTCTTCAAATATTTTTTTCTGCCCTCATCTCTCTTTCCTTCAGCAATTCTAATTACCGATGTGTTAGGCTGCCTGAAGTAGTCGAACCACTGATGCTCTTTTCTTTTTCTTTTCCTTTGTTTTGTTTTGATTCTTTTATCTGTGTTTCATTTTGGATAGTTTCTATAGCTATTCTTTTGAATTCACTAATTTTCTGTCGTGTCTAATCTGCCACAAATCCCATCCAGTGTATTTTTTATCTCAGACATTGTCTTTTTCATCTCTAGGTATTGATTTAGGTCTCCCTTCATATCTTCTATGTCTCTACTTTCTTTTATTGTGATCAAATGTACACAACATAAAATTTACTGTTTTAACTATTTTGAAGGATACAGTTCAGTGGCATTAAGTATGTTTACAGTGTTATGCAAACATTACCACTATCCATTTCCAGATTGAAACTCTGTACCCATTAAATAGTAACTTATCCCAGCCCCTAGTGACCACTGTTCTACTTTCTGTCTCTGTGCTCTGTGAATTTGACTATTCCAGATGCCTCATGTGAGTAGAATCACAAAATTTGTCCTTTTGTGCCTACCTTATTTACTTAGCATAATGTCTTCAAAGTTCATCCATTGTAACTTGTGTCAGAATTGCATTACTTTTATAAGTCTGAATAATATTCCATTGTATGTATATGATATTTTGTTTATCCATTCATCCACCAGTGGATATTTGGGTTATTTTTACCTTTTACCTAATGTGAATAACGCTGTGAGCACTGGTATACAAATATCTTTCTCAGTCCCTGCTTTCAGTTCTTTTGAGTATATACCTAGGAGTAAAATGGCTGATCATATGGTGATTCCTTGTTTAATTTTTTGAGGAACTGTCATACTGTTTTTCCAAAGTGGCTACACCATTTTACATTCTCATCAGCAATGCCCAGGGCTCCAATTTCTCCATGTCCTCACCGATACTTGTTATTAGTATTTTTTGATTATACCCATCCTAGCAAGTATGAAGTGGTATCTCATTGTGGTTTTGATTTGTATCACCTGATGTTTAATGATGCTGAACATCTTTTCATGTGCTTATTGGCCATTTGTATATCTTCTTTGGAGAAATGTCTATTCTAGTCCTTTGCCCATTTCTTTTTGTTTGTGTGTGTGTGTGTGTGTGTGTGTGTTTGTTTTTTTTTTTTTTGAGACAGAGTCTCACTTTGTTGCCCGGGCTAGAGTATGGTAGCGTCAGCCTAGCTCACAGCAACCTCAAACTCCTGGGCTCAAGCGATCCTTCTGCCTCAGCCTCCTGAGTAGCTGGGACTACAGGCATGCGCCACCATGCCTAGCCAATTTGTTCTATATATTTTAGTTGGCCAATTAATTTTTCTATTTTTTTTGGTAGAAACGGGGTCTCACTCTTGCTCAGGCTGGTCTCGAACTCCTGAACTCAAATGATCTGCCCACCTTGGCTTCCCAGAGTGCTAAGACTATAGGCGTGAGCCACCGCGCCCGGCCCCATTTCTTAATTGGGTTGTTTTTTCTTGTTGAGCTATAGTTCTTTGTATATTCTAGATATTAAACCCTTACCAGATATCTGATTTACAAATATTTTCTCCCATTCTGTGGGTTGCCTTTTTCATTCTGTTGATAGTGTCCTTTGATGAACAAAAGTTTAGTTTTTTAAATTTAAAAAAAAAATTTTTTTAGAGATAGCATCTCACTAAGTTGCCCAGGCTGGAGTGCAGTTGACTATTCACAGACGCAACCATAATGCACTACATTCCTGCACTCAAGCAGTCCTCCCACCTTGGCCTCCTGAGTAGCTAGGACTATAGGTGTATGCTATTGCACCCAGCCAAAAGTTTAATTTTAAGGAATTCCAATTTATCCATTTTTTTTCATTTGTCACCTGTGTTTTTAGTGTCATATCTAAGAAATCATTGCCCAGTCCACTGTGATGAAGATTTTTCTCTCTGTTTTCTTCTAAGTATTTTATACTTTTAGCTCTAATATTCAGGTCTTTGATCTATTTTGAGTTAAGTTTTGCCTGGCGTCGTGGCTCACACCTGTAATCCTAGCATTCTGGGAGGATCACTCAAGGTCAGGAGTTCGAAACCAGCCTGAGCAAGAGCGAGACCTCGTCTCGACTATAAATAGAAAGAAATTAATTGGTCAACTAAAAATATATAGAAAAAACTAGCTGGGCATGGTGGCGCATGCCTGTAGTCCCAGCTACTTGGGAGGCTGAGGCAGAAGGATCACTTGAGCCCAGGAGTTTGAGGTTGCTGTGAGCTAGGCTGATGTCATGGCACTCTAGCCCGGGCAACAGAATGAGACTCTGTCTCAAAAAAAAAAAAAAAAAGTTTTGTATGTGGTGTAAGATAACAGTCCAGATTCATTCTTCTGCTTGTGGATATCAAGTTCTCCCAACACCATTTGTCAAAAGGATGACCCATTCCCCGTTGAATGCTTTGGCACCCTTGTCAAAAATCTTTTGACCATACATGTGAGGGTATAAAGAATTTTTCGAACTTATGGAATAAAATTAGGATAACTTGTATTTATCTGCCTGGGTTAACATTTCTTTCAGTTGTGGGTTGGTTTTGATTATTTCCCTCATTTTGGATTGTGTTGTCTGCCACTCTACAGGCCTGATAACCTTTGATTGGATGCCAGACATTGGGAATTTTACCTTGTTGCGTGTTGGATATACTAATATTTGTGATCTATAAATCCTCTTGAGCTTTCTTCTGCGTTAATTTACTTGGAAACAGTTAAATCCTTACAGGTCTTGTTCACAAGATTTTTTTAAGGTAAATCCAACCAGTGCTCATTCTAGAACTAATTATTTGCCACTACTGAGCAAGAGCTTCCTGAGTGCCCTGCCTGATACCCCGTGACACCCTAGGCCATGGTGGCTGGTGGGAACAAACACCATTTCCCACCCAGGTGAGAAGCAGGCACTGTTCCCTCTAATTCTTCCTGATGGTTTTCTTTTTTTCTTTTCTTTTTTTTTTTTCTTCTTTTTCACATCAGACAGGTAATGTGCCCACGTAGTAACAAGGTTTGAGGCAGGCACATTTCATGCATGCATATGAAAACCCAATCATCATACTTACGAACTACAAAAGGATCTTCCCTGGTGGTTCTTTACCTGGCCTTAGGTGGTTTCCTCACACACACGTGCTGATACTCTGCTGAATATTCAAGGACACCATCTGCCGATCTCCAGGGGTTTCTCTTTGTGCAGCTCTCTCCTCTCTGGCCTTCTGTCCTGTACATTCTTAGTCTTCCCAGACACTTAGCTCTGTCTCCCCAGCTCAAGGCATTCACTGGCTCCCCGTTAGTTCCCCCTCCTTATGCTGTAGCCTGAAAACCCTCTCAAGGCTGGGGGCAAGACCATAGGGCTCACCTCATTTGTTTCCCATCAGTCTAGAATCACTGTCTTCTGTTGGCCAATGTCCAGAGCCTTGAAAACCACTGTTACATGTTTCTTACCTGTTTTTTCTGGTTGTTTCAGGTGGGCAGGTAAATCTGATCCCTGTTTACTCCATCTTGGCTAGAAACAAGTCTCTACAGCTGCCTTTTTTCCCCTGTAAGATCACGGGGTCTCTATGAAGTACTGTGTTGAGTTTACTCAGTGTAAGGGCTGCTCACACAGCAAGTGCCCAATCCCTCACCCACCAAAGGGGAGTCTAAAGGGCCTGCCTCCTAGGAATCTCAGTTTGGCAGTGACTTGGCTCAACATAAGCAACTTTCTAGGTCCAGAAATCTTGCAATTGGACTTATGCTGGCCCAGAAGTCAGCACCCTCTAACCCTGAGAGCCATCACGGGGTGAAAGTGCCAGCTAGAAGCATCCCATAGAAGGGCTGAATTACTACTGTGAGCCTCTACAGCGATGGTCTTAGCTGCCCCACTAACATTATGGGCAGACATCCATTTCCCCTGATGCTTGGTCTAAGCAAGTCACTGCACCCTGCCAATAACTGATTCAAGAGTGGGCACATGACCTAGTTCTAGCCAGTAAGATACAGGACCAGGAAAATCTACAGTGGCTTTTGGGAAAGTTTTCCTCCATTTTAACAGGAGTCATGGTAAGACCCAGTCGGCCTTCCTCTGAAGCTGCCACATCCCAGTGTGACTCTTGGAGCTACTGCTACCATCTTGGCACCAATGAAAATGGAACCAACAAGGATGGCAGATCATAAGAAGAGGCATCATTGAGCTGATGAATCAAATAGCCCCAAAGCCTGTACAAGTCACCTCTGGATGTTCATGTAAGAAAAAACAGGCTATTGTTTAACTCAAAGTTAAGAGTTTCTAATAGATGCCACCAAAAGCATTGACACTGAGCCAGCCACCTGGAGGTGCATGGGGAGTGGAGGCCCCTGGAATGGACTTTTTCCTCCTGCTAAGGAGTTCCAAGTTTCTCCTTTGGATGATGAAACAGCTGACAGCTAGGAAAAGACATACCCAAGGCCAGACGGTGGAGAATTGGCAAGAGCAGGCAGCAGCCCCTCGCAGGCCTATCAGCCTTCCAACTGGTACCTGATCAACCGCAACCCAAGATCCTGAGTCAAGCTTTGATGGTGGGGCCTGCAGGTGGGGGGCCTCAAAGTTCACACACTCAAGTCAACATTTAGTTCCCCTGCAGAGCAAGGGCAAGCAGACACCAGGGACTTCCCTGAATTTTTGTGCTGAAATAGTGTCCTTGGAGGAAAATATCAAAGTCCCCTGAGCTATAATCAAGGCAGTTGTAAATTACAAGTAATTACCATAGTTTCGGGACAGATTTTTCTCAGATCGAAAAGAACTTGTCCAAAGTTCGTTCCCAGGCAAACAGAACAGGGCAGATACCTGAGACTGGAGGTGAGCAAAACCCTCGGATCTGAGGCTTATGTTTGCTCTCCACGCCAGAGCAGAAAACCCCCTCCTTAGCCAGGCCTCCTTCCTCCACCCTTGGAGCACACATGAGCCTTATGGCCACCTCTGTAGTAGGGATCAGGAATGGGCCTGCGGACATTTACTGCCCCTACTCCAAGACTGCCTGGAAAGGGCTGCCCTGGGCGGTGGAGACTTCCTATCCCCAGAGACACTCAAATCCTGGAAGGCTCTTCAGCAGGTGTCCATGCCTTTGTACATGCTGTCGCCTTGCCAGGGCTGCCTGTCTTCCCTGTGCCACCTGAAAGAACCTCCTGAACCTCGAAGATGTAGAGCATTCGTTCATCCCACAAAGAATTATGAAGCCCCCAACTGTGCCAGGTGCTACTCTAGGTAAGGGGGATTCAGCAGCGGGTAAAACATAGTCCCCAAGAGTGTACAGAAAAAGGCAGATAAATAAATGAATATACAATATACTATCAGGTGGTTCTAAGTTCTATAACAAAATCCAAATCAGAGAAAGGGGAGGGAGAGTGACAGGGTGATTTTTAGAAAGAGTGATCAGGGAAGGCTTCCCCTGAACAAGTGAAACTAATCAAGTTAGGTTTCTTGAGCCAAGAAAACTTAATGAAGTGAGGCGCCAGCCATGCAAGTACCTGGAGAATGTTCTAGGCAGAGGGAAAAGGAAGGTCTTGAGCCAGGTTTGAAGACTAGCAAGAGGCTGGTGTAGCTGGAAAATGATCGAAAGTGGGAGAAGCATGGAGATGAAGTAGGCGAGGTGACCAGAGGTCAGATCACAAGGGCCTTGCAGGCCGTGCAGAACATGTTGCCTCTTTCTCTTGGGTGAGGTTGGAGCCTTTGGAGGAGAAGAACGTAGTCTGACTCAGGTTTAGAGACTCACTCATACTGCTGTATCGTATCCTGCTGTTTCTCTGGGACATAGTAGGTGCTCAATAAACATTGGTGGTTATTATCACTGTTTTGCAGCCTCGCCACTGGACCCTTGCTCACTGAAGGCAGGGATCAGAACAGCAATCTCATGCCTAGTGGTGGTCCTAAATATTTGTGGATAAACAAATGAGTGACTCAGGATATGAACAAGTGAATAAGCAGGAGTGGGTTTTGAGGACGAGACTCATACCCCAGAAGAGTGGATGGGGTGTGCAGTTGTTGCAGTGAAAAGGAAGCATGCCAGTGGCTGTGTAGCAGAAAGAGCAGGTAAGCCCCTGTTTTAGTAAAGTACCACTGTCCAGGACCTTAGGGAATTCAGGATGCAGCTGGACCCAAATTTGTACAGCAGGAGCCAAAGTGAACCTGCCACCCCCAGGCACAGGCCAGGCAAACCACATGGGGCACCAGCTCCCAGGACTGCTATGATTCTTAGAGGCTCACCCTGATTCCCCTGGGACCATCAGGGACAGGCCTTTGGCACAAAAGAGACACCCGGAGGGTTCAGCCCAGCCAGGCATTGGTGCCCAAATTCTGGTTTTAGGCGGTACTTGGGAGGTAGCAGAGGTTGTTAATGGGCTGGGGCAAACATGGAGGGCTTCCTGGAAGAGCTGCAGCCTGGATGGACAGATAAGGTTCCCACTGAAGATACTGGGGATCTGTAAGTGCAGACACTCTCCTCCCTTGTCGCCAGCTGCCCGTGAGATCACCCCACCTCTGAGCCGCAGTGGATGCCCCTCCCCACTATCCCCAGGATAATGCCTGGGCTTGGTGGTCAGAGTTCCTGTTCTCAGAAAGTGGCCTCAGCCTACACATCCAGGCTTGCCCCTCCCAAGCAGCCGCATGTAGGGCACAGGCTGCCCCCTAAACACATTATACATTCTCATACTCCAGTGCCTCTGCTCATGCTGTTTGCTCTGCTAGGAATTCCCTTCCACAGGCCTACTTTCTAAACTCCTGTGCATTCCTCAAAGCCCAGCTCCAGTGTTCCAAATTCAAAGAAGTCTCCACCCTCTGATGCCACATCATCACATACAGTTGGGGTACACTGTATACCAAGCTGGACTTAGTTGGGTTCTGTCTCCTTGAGGTGGCCAGTGAGGCCTCTTGCCTGGTGTGATTATTAGTGGCGACCCCTTTCACTCCCAGATGTGTTCCGGCTGGACGACAATTTATGTGGTCACCCTTCGTCCCCCACCCTTCTCCACCCAACTAAAACCCTTTGGGCAGAAACCATGCCATGTTCTTTATTTTGTCAGAGCCTAGCATAGTACTCCGACTGTGGATGAAGTCATCCACTCACCCCAGTAATTTTTAGATGTTGGATGCTGAACCACATTGGGTAAAACAGCAGATGGACGGGTCCCGGTTCTCCTGTCACTCGTGAAAGGGGAAAGAAGAAAACAAGATCATTTCATAGAGTTACAAGTAACATGGAGAAAATCACCAAGGGAAGGAAGAGATGGGGAGGAGAAGAGGATTATTTTAGATAGGGTGGGCAGGGAAGGCGTCTGAAGTGGCATTTGGAGGCCTGAATGAATTGAGGGAATCAGAGATGAAACTATCTGCAGGAGGAAAATTCCAGAGAGGGAAAAACAAGTGCTAAAACCTGAGGCTGGACATGCATGGTGTGTTTAAGGAGCAGCAAGAGAGGCCAGTGTGGGGGAAGCAGAGAGCAAAGGGGAGATCAATGGGAGATGCTGGCAGGGGCCAGAAAATGCAGCACTTTGTCACCTGAAATAAGGAATTAGGATTTTTTTTTTAAAACCAATGAAGGGAATGGGGGAATAACATGATCCAAGTTATTTTTTCCCCAGACGGAAAGGTTTTTATTTTTTCATCATGCATATGACAAAGACAAGTTCCACAAATTCCCTTAAGAGGGGACAAAGCCATCTTAGGAGTATTTCACTGTTTAGAAGCAGTAATGTCAGTTACAGTGACGTCAGTTACAGTGATGTCAATTACAGCACGGCTACCAGGGCACAAATTCAAGACTATTAGAGTTACAGATTTCTTTCTGGAGGTTATCTTTACAGAACATGGTAATGACTTCCAGTCGTAAGTCCCACAAAACCTCCTTATTCAAACTCTACTCCTAACTACAGAGTTATAGTAATAGGCCACAGCAACTTGATAATAATTGTCAATAGTCACGTAAGTTTCCAAACGGCACAGAAAAAGTACATTGACAATCCTGTGAATGTTCTCAGCTAAAAGCAAAAAGCAGGCCTGTACAGCTCAATCCCCCAGCGAGCTGTAACACCGGAGGGGGATGCATAGGGTCTGACTCCAAAGCAGCAAAAATAAAAAGCATATAGCATTAACTTTCTACATACACTTGGTCAGACAGAGAGAAAACCTCTAAAGTTGCAGCGTTCTGTTATTCTAACTTACAAAACATTGGTAAATGCAAAAAGCAAAAATCAGGGGCTCTCCTACCATCTCACAGCCGCCTGCCTATTCAGCTGTGTCTGGCTCACTGCACTCCCTGCCAACAGCACCCTCTCCACTGTTGGTGTTAAGGCCTCCCCAGGCCCGAGGGAGCAGAGGACAAGGACTTCCATGGGAAGGGGTCTGGTGTGGTCACCACACTTCCTCCCCTCAAATGAAATGGACACAGACAGCCCTGCCAGCCTGGTGGGGGGACTTGGAGGGGAGGCAGCTCAGCTGTTGTACCTCTAGAAACCCATGATGGTGAGCTTCAAGTTAGTGACAAAAAAAAAAAAAGAAAAGAAACCCATGGTGAGTTCGGACCTGGTGGAGGAGGAACAAAGAGTCGGGGCTAATGTTAGTCTAAAAGAACACAGCATAAAATGAAATGATTAACTAGTCCTGCCCCTGGCAACTTCCTGGTCTCTTTGTTCAGCAGCCTTTGCATTGTCCCCTTTTGAAGATTCTAGGCCTTGCTGAAGGGGGTGGGGCATGGGAGCAGAGGGGGCAAAGAGAACACTGCAGTCTACAGGACAAGCTCTCCCTCTCTGGGGACAGACAAAGGGAGGCAAATTCAACAAGAAGGTCTGTTTCCTTAGCTGTATGTAAAAAACCTTGCTGCTTCAGTTGTTTTTGTTTCTGAGCCATCACTTTAAAGAAAAATGATGTGAACTCTGGGCAGGTATAGACAAGCCCCATGCCCAGAAACCCCCTCCCCAGTACCCGCAACCTGACAGCCTGAAAACATGTGGAGGCAGGGAAGCTGGCAAAGCGCCTGGATTTGGTGCGGGTCCAGTAACTCGGGCTCAGGAAGGTGGATTCCTGGAAGGGATCCCATCCTTGCCCCCGTCTTGAGCACATGCCCAAATATGCCAGCCTGGTGGAGTTCCTGGGGGAGTAGGGGCTCTCCTGGGCATTGGCAGGTGGCCCACCTGGGTCCACAGGCAGTTCTTGAGATACTCATAGATCTAGGAGCAGGCAACAGGGCTGACGATGGCCCAGGCAAAACTCATCAGAAAGGTGACAGCCAGGCATCGGTGGGGCACAGCAGAGACCTTCACAAGCTGATAGCAGGCTGTGATACAGGACCAAACGGGACAGGAAAAGCAGTATGATCACAAAGAATGTGCTGCCAGATGCTCAAAAGTCCACTTGGTGGTAGCCTGGCCTGTGCTTCTGAAGCCATGGAATGTCCAAGTCTGGTTGGCAGCCGGCACCAAATGCACACCCTTCATCTTGAGTAATGACGTTCAGCTTGCCACACCCAATGCGTGGGGCCACCATGAGCACAGCCAGCATGAATATGAAGCTCAGCACGTTGTGGCCTTGAAGCAGTACGCCTCGAAGAGGCACTGGTCCTCCTAGTGATGACTTGTGGGTGCCTGTGTCAAAAACGGGTGGGAAGGCCACTGTCACATAGAGAGGTCCAGGCCATGAAGATGATGGCAGTACACATACACAGCATGGAGTGCTTGGTGGAGATGCAGTGGCTTATAGCAGTCACATGATGTTGACCCAGCATGAAGGCCATGTGGAAACAGTAGAGATTGGCCATGAGGGCCATATCTTGGAGCTCAGTCCACGAACATGCAGAGGAGCCAGTGTGCACAGAAAAGAAAGCAGACAGCAAAGTGCTCGCCACTGGCCTGAGCCCAGGTCCACAGGTGAAAGGGGGTCTTACGTAGGCACCACATCCTAGGGCAGGACTTAGCCAGACTGGTATCCGTAGGGCCTAGGAAGGGCTTCTCTGGGCCACCTTGCTAGGCCTCCCCTGGCTCTGTAGGGCCTATCCCCCAGCAGGTAGTACTGCAGGGGGTTAGGCCACAGTTCATCTTTAATAATCTGGGCAACCCTGTCGGCCTCTGGGAGGCTGTGCTGTGAAAACCAGCTGAAGAAGCTTCGGACAGCATCCCGGTTCCTGTGTACCAAGGCCGGAGGTTCCTGGCCTCGGTGCCATCGGATAGGAGTTGCAATAGACACCACCTGGCCGGGGGATCTGCACTCATACTCCTTCACTATCACCTTGTTCCGGAAGTAGGGGTTGCTCCAAAAGCGGAACTTGAACTTGCAACCTGCTCGGGCGTGCTCCCTCACCTCCAGATTCATCAAGTAGCAGAGCATGTCTTCATCTCGGGGGCTAATCAAGGCCGACAGCTGCGGGTGGTTCAGGAAGGCCGTGACCCAGAAGCCCGGAATATTCTGGATGATGAAGCTCCTACGAGCTAGGTGCAACCTGCGCATCCGCCCCAAACTGCGCTGGAGCCCGAGGTAGGCCCTCTCGGCCTGGGCACGCACGGCCGCCAGCTCCCACTGGAGGTCCACAATCAGGCCATCGAGGTTCACGGGTGCCGCCGCCGCCGCGGCCGCCGGGGCCTCTGCGCCCCCCTCCAGCTTCCCCTCCCCCACCTGCTGCTGCTTCTTCTCCGCGGCGTCCTCCACGAAGATGGCGCCCGCCTCCGTCGTCACTTCCTCGGCCTTCCCGCAGGCTCCCGCTCGAGCCCCCCGGCCCTCTGCGCCACGGGTTTCTGGGGCCTTTTCCCTGACCAGGCTGTTTTCCCGGCTAGGGGCGGCCGCCGCGGAGGCGGCTTCCCGGCGTCCGGGTGGATGCGCGGCAGTCGCGGGGCCTGCCGCGGGGTCGGACTGGCAACGCTTCTCGGGCTCTCGGGCCCGGATCACGGAGACGTGGCGCGCGGGCCGCTCCTGCGCCGGGCCGGGCTGCGGGTGCGCGGCTCTTTCCCGGGCTGCCGTCCCCTTGTCCGCCATCTCCACCTGCGGGAGCCTCCGGCCAGGAGAGGCTCGCGGCGCGCGGGCAAGATTGCGGGTTCTGCGCGAGGGGCGGCGGCGGCAGCGACAGGCGGCTGGCGGCTGTGGCGGCGGCGGCTGCGGCGGGATCGCGGGCGGCAAGCTCCGCCCCTCGCGCCCCTCACCCCCTCTGGATGTGATTCGCCAGAGTCCCTCGGCCTGGAGGAGGGGTGGGGGGCTGCAGGTGGGGACGCGACCGCAGGCGCCAGACAGAAATGGCCGCAGATCAGTCGGACGCTGGGGCGGTGGGGAGAAGTGGAGGTGGGGAGCAGTGTGTACCAGGCAAGGGGCAGCACGGAGCAGACGCCAGGAGACAGGCCCCACCCCAGTCAAGGACAGTTATAACCTTCCTTTCACAGCCACCAAGCTGAGTGACTACTGTTACCGGATCTACGGTGGGCAGGCGGGAGTCGCCCAGCTCCCACACTTGAGTGGTGCCTTGGGGCAGCTGTAGAACACTTGCAGCCTTGCACGGGATAAATTACCCTGGCACTGCAGAGGGCTCGAGAGGTATCCCGTGTACAGACTGACGAGACCCAAACTGGGAGCTACAGATAATGGTCATAATTGCCAGGCACATAAAGGTGATTGAAATATTCATGTGGGGAGAATAAGCAAGGTCAGGAGTGCAAGGATCTGGGGCAAAGGGCAAGGGAGGGTCTTAAACGCTGCATACTAGGGAGCAAGTGCGCGTCTGCCTGGTTTCCCCCACAGGAGCTGTGTCCTCTGGGCTGGTTGGCTGAAACCAGGTGGACCTTGCTTCTTCACCTTCCAGGGGTGGGTAACCTGCAGCCCTAAGGAAACATGTAGCCTTCCTGGTCCTTAAGTGTGGCCTTTTGACTGAATCCAAATTTTACATAACAAATCCTTTTATTAAAAGAAAGATGATGCTTTTCTTGCCTCCTTTGGTGGTTAAAAAAGAACAATCTTGAAATCAGAAGGCCACAGGTTCCCCACTCCTGCCAGCTTAGGTAGGCTAAGGCTAGATTGGACCAGCCTCTGTAGTCCTTGGTCTGTGGTCTCAGCTCCCAAACTTGTGATGTCAGTACACCTAATGCCCACTTCTGCCTGGCAGTTCTTGCCACCTCCTCTGGAAATCCTTCAGTCTTCCCCTTGATGGATACAACAGCTTCCTCATCCGAGCCCCCACACCTACACTGGGGTATACACCTCTGAGAAGGTAAGGTGGTTTGCCTTGGGGTCCTAGCTGGGGTTCTGACCCATTGGGGTAGACAGTTGTCATTTGTCAAGTAAGCATAAGGCTAAAGAGATGAAGGGCCAACCCACTATATTTGTACACAAAACACCTGCACTTATTAATGTCTCCCCTCCCCCCATGGGATCTTGGGCTGGATGCCAAGTGACGTGCATTCCTTAGCTATGAACACTGGCTCCAGACCATGGGAAATTGAGTTCAGTTCGAGCCCTTAATGGGAGGATCTCAGCACAAGGGGTGGGGCCCAGGAACATGGTGTCTCGATTTGTTGAGACTGGCCAAGCAATGGATGTCAGGTGAAGCAATGTCAGCCTCTCAACAGTTGGTCTGAATCCAATGGTTGGGCACAAGTGTAGGTAAGGTCAGGTCCTAGGTCTGTCATCAGCTAGCTGTGAACCTCAAGCAGTGGGTGACTATGGTGGACATCTGTCTTGTATAACCAGCATCCATGCCTCATCCTAACAGTAGCCCAAATTTCCTTTGAGAAACTCTTCCTCCCCTTGTCTCAGCCTGGTTCTCACTGGCTTATGGTGACTGCTTGTGGGATGGCACGGAACCCCATCAAGGCCAATGACACAGGATGCTTACTGGGGCTTCTGTGAATAAAAGGAGTGGAGTCCTCTTTCCTGAGAGCCTGGAATCATGGCAGCATTCTATTCCTACACAAAGGGAGAACGTACTTTTTAGTGCCTGAAAATGAAGTCACAAGTACACAAGATAGGGCAGAAAGAAATAGGAAGGAATGCTAAGGCCAATTATGTTTGAGCTACTGGATCAAACCTAACCTAAAGACTGCACTGCATCTGGCATTTAAAATTTTTTTTTTTTTTTTTTTTTTTTTTTAGGGACAAGATCTCACTCTGTCACCCAGGCCGAGTGCAGTGGATGATCGTAGCTCACTGCAGCCTCAAACTCCTGGGCTCAAGTGATCCTCCCATCTCAGCCTCCTGAGTAGCTGGGACTAGAGGTGTTCAACACCACCCCATGCTAATTTTTATTTTTTGTAGAGATAGGGTTTCACTATGTTGCCAGGCTGATCTCAAACTCCTGGCCTCTCAAGTGCTGAGATGATAGGCACAAGCCACTGCGCCCAGCCCTGGCATTTTCAGTTACATGAAATTTCACTGTTTAAAGCCAATTTGATTTGAGTTTTCTGATCCTTGCATTCAAGATGATTAATTGATAGGATGATGCCAACTTACCCCAAAGACATTCAAACAAGATTTTTAATTTCAAAGTACAAAGCTTGTAAGTGTTAATGGGAGGGGTTGTTACTGTCTACCCTACACTCACCATCACCTTGGATGCTGAAGATATCTGAAGATTCCAATTCTTCCCAATTCCAACCCTTTCCCAATCAAACAGGTTCACAACTTCCAAACACATCATTCAGAAGTTTTTAATAAACAACTTCATTATAAAAACTTTTGAAAATGTACTTCTGTAAAACATTGAAAAATCTACTTTAACAAAGATACGCCCTGTGCATTTTCTAATGGCACTTATATTTTACAATTAAAAACCTTGTTTTATATAAAGCCAAAAATACTCCAAGAGGTTATTCACTGTGTTTACAAAGTGCTAGAAGATTTTTGTCTTGTATTTTTCTCTTTAAATAATCTGGCGTTACAAAAGAGTGGCTCCAAAGCCTTGACCGCTGGTAGGGAGGGAGGAGCATGAGAAGTGGTGTTTCAGGAGTTCTAGTGCCAAATATGCAGAGGTGGAGAGGTGCATATGGGGAGAATCAGCTCAAGAAGTCAGCTGACACACGAAGAAACTGGACTGGAATTCTTCCAAACCTCTCCATGGAGGCACCAGATTATCACGGTGAACACCCCTTTCCCCTCGCCACAGACCCCACTCTCCAGTGGTGAAGGTCACGGCCAATTCCTTCCACAGCAGGTTCAGAGCTCCAGGAGAGGCCAGGGTGGGGTCCCAGAGGAATCTGGACTTTTCTGGCCAACACCTGCCTAAGGCAAAGTTTCTTGTTACATAAATATCCTTGTTAAAAAGCAAAATATTGATCCTGTACAATATAACCTGTTAAAAAAAGCTCCTAGATAAGAGGGGAGGTGGAAAGAGGGCGGAGAAAACAGCTACCAAAAAGGGAGGGTGGGATTTAAAGGGCTCCTAGGGAAGGTTTAGGGTAATGGGAGAATTCCAACTTAGGACAGTATCTATGAGCAAAAAAGTAATCACACCTGCTTCCCGGGTTTCCATTAACAAAAGGTTGAAGGGAAAAATTTCATTGGTGCTCCTTTCTCTGCCTCCCACCTCTTTAAGATGGTGCAGAGAGATCTTTTGAGCTGACACCTGGGCATGTCATCCCTTGCACTCAGCCCTGACCAGCTACTGTGTAGGGTGGGAGGTGCCTGCCCCACTGTTCAAAACAGCTCATCGCTGATAGGCGCTGGAGGTGGTGGGCTAAGGGGGACATCACTCCTTTTTTCTGGTCCCTGATTGGTCTTTGCCACATGCCATGGCTCCTGTCCTAGGCAAATGTCCCTCAGGCTCTCATGGCCTCAGTAAAGGTACTGAAGTGAGTCTGGGTACTGAGTGTAGGATAAAGCTATTCTTATCCTTTGAACAACCAGGGCAATAAGGCTTTTTTTTTTTTTTCTAATTTTGGGAAGGGGGGTTTAAGAAATGGCTGGGTGGCTATGGTCCGAAAAAGAGGTAAAGGCAGATAATTTTCCTCTGCACCAGCAAAATTCACAGTGATGGGAAAATTCCTTGTGGGTGGTGAGGGCATTGAGGGAAGAGGAAAGGAGACACAGGATGGAAGAGAAGAGACAGGAGTGGGGGGAAGGCAAGACAACAAGATAGGAGGTGGGGGCGGTAGGCCCCAGTGACAAGGTTTTAAATAATTGCTTTGCTGGTTCTGAGTTTCCCAGCATCTCTTATGGGGAGAGAGAATTCAAGGGAGGGACAGGAAAGAGCAGGCAGAGGACAAGACTCCTCTAACAGCCCAGGACTTTATATTCTGTGGCCAGAGGCCCATTTGCCTCTACAAACCGAGGGTGCAGGGAAGGTGGCAGGTGAGGGAAGGAGGGTTGCTGGGTCTAGACCAGATACAACAAGGAGAATGGCAGCAGCGAGTCCCACTCGGATTCTCACACACCATTTCCTATAATACGAGTCCCGGTAACATGCACAGCATGCAGGAGGTGTCTGCGTACCAAGGTAGACGCTTTTTAAAATAAACCTTAACTAGTCCCTGGGACTCACTGAAACTAATTTTTAGAAGCAGATAGCCTAGTCTGATTCTAACCTTGCCAGACATGTTTATATCTGGTTTTGTTTTTTAAAGGTATCCCAAACTACCCTGCCTAAATCAAAACATGCTTACCCACTCCACATTGCTTCCATTCAAGGGCCAGGGAGCTAAATTTTAAGGCTTTCACCTCAAACAGGAGTACTGGCCTGGGCTGAAGCAGAAGCCTGAGTCTTGGACCTGCTCAGTTCCTGATAAAAAAACCAAAGTGAGTCTGGACAGAAGGGGGGTGGGGAGGACTGGTGGGAGGCTGAGGCAGTTCCTTGGTAGTTCGTCCTGAAACCCTAGTGGAGAAGCCAGCAACAGGCACTCAGTGAAAGAAGTGCCCAGAACCTGCTGGCTGCATCTGTAGGAGTTAACAGTAAAGAGGTAGAAGTGTGTTTCTGAATCAGGTGTCTCAAGAGGGTCCCACAATGGAGGTCCCTGAGGTGCCTCCCTTCCACGAGTGGGAAGTGCGAAGCCCATGCAGAACTGAGATGAAGCAAGGATGGGGTTCGTCTGGGTTCTGGGCAAGGGCTTTGCTGTCTGTAGCAATAAGCCCCCCAAGTCAGAAGAGAACTACTCATTTGTTGCAAGAAAACTTGCTGGATATTAGGAGCAAAACCGAAGGGAGCCACAAGAAGGTCGAAGTTCTTTGATGGAGAGCAGAGAAGCCTATGCACAGTGGCCTGAGTCCATGGAGACTACAAAGTGGAAAAGACAGAAGGGACGTTGTGACTAAGAAAAATTTTGGTATGGGGGGCAACAATGTATAACTAACGGCCCAGTCCTACCTTTCTGAAAACTCTTCTTCTAACAATTCCACAACTTCCTGGAAAAGGGACAGATAGGAAGGAGACAAACGAGGGGCTCATACCCTCTCGTTTGCTATCCACTCCAACCTAGAACCCAGAGTCCCTCCTTCCAAGACTAATAACAACAGCGCATGATGTTCAAAGTGGGGATTAGGGAATGGGGAGGCGATAGAAGGATGCGTGCCTTTCATTTCTTCCCCTCTCCAGTTCAAGAGGATGAAGGGGTCATGATGTACTTGGAGAAAAACAGAACTGCAGACCTGTAAGAAAACTGCTCCGATCTTCTTGCCCGTCTCCTGTGGACCCTGCCGAGGAAGGCAGGAACAGATGCAGTCATGGAAGATGGCAGAGACTGAAGCAGTCCAAAGTCAGTTTATTTCCCCACGGGGGAAAAATGTGACCTCAAGTGAAGAGAAGTCAGTAAGACCCGACTCCGCCTTGTAAACAGGGCTCCAGTTAGCACCAGGTACCAAACGGTTCAGGCTGGTGCCAACTGGAATGGACTGGTGGGAATGGATTCACGGTGTGTAAACAGTGTTCACTGCAATCATTCTAAGGCTAACAGCTTGGCAAGGGAGGTGAAATGGTGTATCTGAGGCGACTGTGTAAACGGTACCGTTGCTGGACAACACTGACTGGAAACGGAGGTGCTGGTACAGTAGGGATGGGGGGTGGTCGGGAAGAACAGAGGCTCTGTCTCCTGCCCATTAGTTGGAAGCAGGCGATGGAGCCAAGCGACCTACAGCAGGGCCTGACCAACTGACTGCTGTGGGGTCTGCAGGTTAGGACCAGAAGGCGGGCTTCTTGGGCCATTTCTCTTGAGGTCATCCAAGACGAAACCCTCCGTGTCTCCAAGAGGCCTCCCCCTTCTCCAAAGAGGAGGAGGTTCTGACACTTTGGAGAGGAAGAGGACTAAGTGTGGCTCCCGATTCAGATCAAAAAAAAGTAAAAATACCTGAAGTCCTATGGTGTGAGATCTTTTCACGGGGTTAGGGCTCAAAGCTCATCCTGGAATCGATCCTGGAGCCTGAACCCCCAAACCAAGTGCTCCATACAGACACTGGAATTTTTTCTTTTTGAACCCAGCTCTGAAAGCTCAGCTGCCTTCATCGGGGACACGGACGGGGTGCATACTAGGGCTCCCAGACAGAGCCAAAGACTGAGCCGAGGACCTCCGTGGGGGCTACTGGAATGCTTGGTGGAAACGAGGCAGGGTGGTGCTACTCAGGCCAGAGGTGAAGACAGGAGGCAAGGAGTGCAGAGGCCCAAAGTTCAGTGGTCCCCCAGTTCCTGGGGAATCTTGAGGCTGAGCTTGCAAAGTGGTGAGCAGGGGCTGTGCCTCAGCCTGGGAGTAGCCCATGACCAGGCCTCCCGTGGCCCCAGGCGGGTTACACGGGGGCAGGTTGAGTGGAAGAAAGCCCAGTAAGTGGGAGAAGTCCACATTAGCAGCGCAGAGGGCCTCAGAGAGGTTAGCGGGGCTCTTGGCGAGCAGTGCTTCATCTAGGAGGGCCGCAGCTGCCGCCGGCTGAGGTGAGGCGGGCTGGGGTTCAGCGGATGAGAGAGACAGGCTTCCAGGAAGCTCTGCCAGAAAACTATCCACCTCCACTTTGGGCAATTTGTCGGGCAAGTATGAGGTAGATCCAAGCTGGTATTTTGGAGGGAGCTGAGCTGGGGAAGAGATAGGTGAGGATTCCAGAGGGTAGCTCATACCCATGGGCAGGGTGTTGTGCACCAGGGAGTGTGGCACACCTGCACTGGGCACGGTAGGGATGTGGGCGCCATACATGCCCATGGGCAGCATGCCAGGAAAGGCCTTGGCCCCCATCACGTCCCGAGAGGCCATGCACAGCACAGGACTCAGCTCTTCCTTCACACTAACCGTGGAGCTGCAGCTGAGTAGGCCTAACATGTCCACTGGCTCTGCCTTGATCTTGAGCAGCTCCTGCGAGTGGCTCTTTTTGACATGACGAGTCAGGTGGTCTTTGCGGCCGAACCGCTGGGCACAATACTGGCACAAGAAGTCCTTACGGCCTGTGTGCACCACTAGGTGCCGCCGCACATCCTTACGAGTATAAAACCGGCGGTCGCAGTGGTCACAGGGGTGCTTCTTCTCCTTGGCACCACCTGCTACCCGGCGTGAGTGGGCCTTCAGGTGCTCTAGCAGAGCCTGGGTACTCTCAAAGGTCTGCAGGCACACCTTGCAGCTGAGGTCACCGCTGCTGGCAGCATGCATAGCCAGGTGGCGCCGGTAGCCCAGCTTTGTATTATAATTCTTACCACACTCGGAGCAATGGAGGGCCTCTTTGTTAGGGTCATGAGTCTGCAGGTGGTTCCGCAGATGGTCCTTGCGGTGAAACATCTTATCACAGTACATGCACTGGTGGGGTTTCTGGGCTGAGTGGGTGGCCATGTGCCTGGGGATAAGGAAAAAGGATGGGAAGAAACCAGAAAAGAGGGGAGATCGTAAGGGCTGAATGGACAACCAATGTGTCCATTAATAGGAAACTAGATACAAAAACTATGGTAAAGCCATGCAATGGAATACCATGCCAACTGTATTCTAGAGATATCCTTGCCCACCTGCAAAATCATGTATGTACTGCTATTCTTAGCAGCATCATTTATAATAGCAAAAAATCAGAAATAATGAGAACATCCAATCAATAGGGAACTGGTTACATAAATTATGCCCATAAAATGACTTGATTTAAAAAAAAAAATGAGGCAGCTTTATATGTACCTACATGGAACAAACTCCTAAGAGATATAGTAAGTGGGGAAAAAAGCAGAAGCAGAATAGTGCATGTAGAATAGTACTCAGTATGTGAAAAGAGGGAAAATATTTGTGACATTTGCTTGTCTGTGCGCTTAAAACATTTCTGGAAGGATATACAAGAAACTGACATGACTGGTTGCCCCTGTGGAAAAAACTAGACAGCTTATAGGTGGGTATGGTGGAGAATTTTCATTGTATAACTTTTGGTGCCTTTTTGAATTATGAATTATGTGACTGTATTTCTTTTTCAAAAAATTACATTTAAATAATTTAAAATGACATGAGAGAAATAAAATGTATCTATACTTTCTGATCTAGAATGAATTCCCAAGATATAAGTCAAAAAGGAAGTTCAATACAGTGCATGTAATATAATCCCTTTTAAACATAAAAAGGGAAGGGAATACATGTTTGAATGTCTCAGGAAGGATACACAAGAAACTAGCCCCAGTGGCTGCCTTTAGGGAGAGGAACAGTAGCTTCAAGTGTAAGGACAGCTCATTTTTCACTGAACGACCGTTTGTACCATTTGAGTTTTTTGCCACGTAAACCAGTAACACATTAAGAAACGTTTTAATGGTATGGCACCTCAGTGTCCCCTGGTTTAGCTGCTCCCATCTGGTTGGCAAGCAGCTCCGAATGCAGGAACTGCAATCCACAACTTCACAGAATCAACTCAGCAGTCACAGTTTGCCAGGCCCTGCATAAGCTGTCATTAACCTTGTCCTCCTGAAGAGTAGGCTGAAGCATAGGGCAGCCCCACCTATCAGTCAGTAAGTGGCAGAGGCTGGATTTAAACACAGCCTTCTTGAGACCTGAGGTCACTCAGGTATGTCACAGCTGTCTCTAGTATAGCACCCAGTGGTCCTTTCTACCTGGAGGGTATCAAACATTACCCTCATGCTGCATGTGCATGCTCAAGAGTGCTCGTGGCGATGGGGGTTGCTATCAGCCTCCTATGACATAACTGACATGATAACATATAAAAGGGAGATGCTGAGTCATCCACAGTCCATTTCCCTCATTTTGCAGGTGAGGAAACTGAGGCCCAAAGAGGTTCAGTAACTCACCTAAGATCACACAGTGAATTACAGGGTGGAGTCAGGGCTCCTGCCTCTTGGACCAGGACCTTTCTTGCAGCATCCCAATGGCACCCAGACCATCACTAAGAAAGTCTAAGAGGATGGCCCTGACTGGAGTACCCTAAGATACAGGAGCACATGGAGAATGAAAGCAATCCTGAGGATAGCAGAACTGTCACGAGGGCGATCCTAACTACCACACTATGCTGCCGCCTATTTTAGTTCCTTCCTATCAACTGTTTTCCAGATGAGGAACTGGGGCTCTCTGTGGTCATCTTGTTCATGTATTTACTTCTTTGCTGTCTGCCCACGCTATTAAGACCATAAACTCAAAGAGGGCCAGCAGCCCCTCTGTCTGCCTCACTGCTCTGTCTCTAGCACTGAGCACCATGACTGGTACATAGCCGGAGCTCAATAAATAATAGTTGAATAGATGAATGGATGGTTGGATGACTGTGCATCAGGCTGGTCTATCTCATTGGTAAAGGCCAAGTTCATGATTTCTCCGAATGAAAGGCAAAGATAAAATCAAAAGTGCTTTCAACCAGGCCTCCCCTCCCCACCAAAGCTGCTCTGCCATATCTGCCTTACACAAGGGCTTTCACATTCTGTTTCACTTTAAGCAGCAGTTCTTGAGCTTCCATGTTTCATAAAAGCAGCTGGCCCAGAGGGGACCAGGGAGATAGACATAATCACCTGAGTAGCAGGCTGATTCAGTGGAAGAGGAGCTGCAGGACCTAAGAAGCTATGCGATCTTGGGTAAATTATGCCCCACTCTGAGCCTCCACTTTAAAATTTACAGACCAGACCAGAAGGTCTACTTTTCCTCCTAAAGTTCTAAGACTGATTCCTAATTTCTGGCTGAAATTCTAACCACCACCTGACAGGGGTGGGAAAAGGAGTACTGAAAAAAATGTTGAGTCTAGTTTGTTCATGAGTGCCTGATATTATAGCCAACAGGTAACTAGTGTCTGAGTCAAGTGGTCTGAATAATTTTTAGTGAGTGATATCAAATGTTTGGTGTTTAGGGTACACTTGTGGGACAAATTAACCTTCACTCTTCTTAACTCCACTCTTCCCACATTCAGCAGGGTGTCTCTGGCTTTGTCTTCTGGAAATGTCAGGGCAGGAAGAGGTACGAGAGTGTCACCTACCTATACAGCTTGTATTTGGAGGCAAAAGCCTTGCCACAGTGCAGCTGAGGGCAGCTATACGGTCTCTGTTCTGGATGGGGGAGGCTGTGAGGCCTCAGCTTCTCCCCATTTGAGAAGGGTGTCCCCGAGATTTCACATTGGCACTTCACTTGACTCTCCGCCTCTCGGCCCCGAGGCCTGGGAACTAGTTTCCAGCCCACTTCCTCCTCCTGCTTTGCATCTTGAATCCAGGGGGGGACGCCGGTGAAAAATGTGGTCATGGCAAGGCTAATGGCGAAGGGCCATGTTATTCAGAAAGCCTCCCCATTAGCTGCACACGGGCTCTCTGCTCTGTCACAGCCTCCGACGCAGCCTTCAGAAAACAATCTTTTCACCTGAAACACAGAACATCCGGTGTTAGGGAGCCTAACACCATGAGAACATAGGCTGTGGAGGCAGACAGATCCATCCCATTCCAACCCCAGCCCTTCTACTTAGAAGCTATGTGACTTCCAGCCAGTTATTTACTTTCAGCCAATTACTTACTTCCCTGGCTATTTCCTCACTTATAAAATTGACATAATAATCTACTACATCATAAGGATGTTTTGAGGATTAAATGAGATCATGAATATAAAGCATTCAGCAAAAGGCTAGGCACAAAGTAAGTGCTTAGTGGTAACTATTATTACTACTACCAACTAGGCCAATAAGAAACAAGATAAGCTGAGAAACTAAAAGACTTAAAACTTCAGACTTTCTCTTCTGGACCTCACTTTTATATCCTTTCCACTAAACCTAGAGATAGCAGTTCCTCCTCTTCCTAATTACCCTAGCACCTCCTCATCCACTACTTTCCACAATTTTCCTCTTCATGGAGGTGTGAAGGAGCAATAAAATGCCCAAAAGGCAACAGGGAAGGAAGGAGAAGCCTTTACTTAGGAAATTTACATCCTGGAAAGTCAGCCCCTGCACCAGATGTGTTTCTTAGCGGTGCATCAACATCAGGAGGTTCTATCTGAGGTGGTAATAGCAGACTCTTAGCATTTTCCCTAAACCAGTACTGGTCCCATCCTGACCTCTGGTTCTTAGGGCCCAGACCATGCTTCTTTAGCAACACCCCAAGGTGCTGAGTGCCCCCCTACAGACTCTCAGAGTACATACATATGCACTTCTCCATTATGAGCAGGTTAACATACTTGCATTGGAATTTAGTCTTTACCACCACACTGTGATTCTTTGAGGACTCATATCACATCTCTTTCATCTCCATATACCTAACATCTAGAAAAGGAATCTCAACTTTCTTTTAGATAAGTAAATTAGTAGTGAATGCAAGTTGATTCTCAGGGACTAACTTACACCCAGGAAGTTCTGGCTAAAACCAGGTTTGCAGCCCTTTCAAAATGGGGAGCCAAAATCTTGAGGTCTGATTACTTCTCTTGTTGGGGGAGGGAGGGGCTGGTGCAAGGTAACACAACTTTCCTGACACCAACTCAGAGAAAGAGGATGGGAGTTACCGTACTGCCTCTCAAAAGGGGACAACAGACCTTCATTCATACTCACAAACTTACCCCAGATTACCAACTGCAATATAATCTACTTCACAGGGGATTCCCTTTGAAGATATGCCAAAATTTGGTCATGAAGTTCTTCCATGTGAAGAGAGAACAGGGGGTGTCTGGGATTATCCACCAGAATCTGGGGAGGGCTCCAACTGCACAAACTAGTTGTGGGCCACAGAATGCTTGCTCAGCTCATTAGCACCTGCTGCTTACAGTGACCATTCATCCAACAGACTGGCCGTGAACGAGATGATGGGATCAGCGGGTTCATGCCCCAGAGAGCTTTGCTCATCATCAACATGAGCTATGTCCTGTTCAGGAACCATTCCTCTTGTTGAAGAAACATTGCAATGTAACATGATAAACATTTCCCCATCATGAGTAGAGATTTGCCTAGAAAGATCTGCATAAAGGTGGCTGCATTTTGCATGAATCACATGCTGGGAGGGGTAGGTAGCACTAAAAACTAGTCCCACTTGAGCCTTCAAGTCATCATGGCATATTTGCCTACTTCACCATAAACCTCAAAGGCCTCTGATGTCTGGCTTTCATTGTTTAAGTCCCCTCCTCCTTCATAAGGGTGGAATTACCTGTTTATAATACCAGTGATTACTATGCACCTTGGAATTGGGTAGCGAGTGAGCTCAAGTGTGCATGCTTAGTTTGGAAGGAATTACTCCTATCTTCAAAGTCAAATTCTGCTCCCCCTTCATATCTGAAATCATGCACCTCAGCCTCTGGAAAGTTGGGAATGGCAGTAGAAGGAAACAAGTCACATCACTTTGGCTGATGTGAGAGGGTAGCCTAGCCCTGGAAATTCCGCACAAACTCAGAAATAGAACAGTATGTCCCCACCTCCCACACGTCCACCTCATCTGTTCTCCTGAACAAGCACAAACAAGACACAGCAGTTTAGCACACTGCTACTGAAAGAGTGAGTAATGGGCTTCTAGGAAAGAGGCTGGTGGTGGCTAAGAAGAGGTCACGAGGTTGTACTGATAGAACCAAAGGAGGAAAGTGGCAGCCATGTGCTTGCCTTGATCTGCCATTTAATGGGGATGTGGCCTTAAAAAGAACGCTTCTGGGGATCTAGTCTGTCCTCTGTCTCCCTCTGCCCTTTGTCTGCAAACTCCTCTCTTCCAGAAGATTCTTGGATTTGTCTCACATAATCAGAAGGCCTGTTCCTTCAGACTTCTCCTTCCTCAGCAAAACTGAAAGAATTCTACTTCTCTTTCAAAGCTGCTCTTCTGGTCTCACATTCTAACCTTAACAACTACAGAGAAGCTGACAGAACCTGTTTCCATAAAACAAACACAATCCCTCCCAGTTACTGGTGTAACTCAGTATATTTTCAGCCTAAGATTCTTTCTGGTGACTGATCTGAAAGGGGAGGTAGCAAGGAAAGAACCTTGGACTTGCTATCAGAAAAGCTGCCACTTAACTGGCTGGGAAACCATGGGCAGGTTACTTTATTTCTCTGAACCTGTTTCCTCAATTTCTAAAATAGAGATTTATTCTCCTTACCTACAAGATTCTTACAGAGGATTAAGTGAAATAATGCTCTTGTAAGTGTCCGACATAAAATGTGTGCAGAATACATGCAGTGCTCTCTCTGAGGTCTGCCTCTTTTCCGCATGAGGCCCAAGTAGTACTTCTTTCCCTCCCTTTAATGTTACTTCTCAGGGCTCAGAGTGAGTTTACTTCCTTTCCCAACATCTCCCCAGAATGCAGTCTTCCCCTTTTCCCTTACAACTAACCCCCAGCACATCCCCTCTAACCAGCCTCTTACTTTACCTTCCTCCAGCACCATCTCCTGGGCCAGAGTTCTCTCTTGCCCAGACAGCCACTTTCTTATACCCTCTTCTAATAAGGCTCCATACCCCAAATAGGAATGCTTGCTAAAAACTACATATGACCCTGGTTGGGAGCTGAAACAGAGACATATTGCTCCCGGCCTGCCTGTCTTCTGTTGTATGCCATGATGCCTGCTGCCCTCTGATGAAACTATAGTTTTTATGGTGTTACATCATCTCTATAGAAACTGCGTTCTTTCTCCATTATTAGCCTGTTTCCTCATCTGTAAAGCTAAAAATACTTACCTCACAGGCTTGTTGTAAGGATTATTTTAGTCAGGTATGCAAAGGGCTCAGTATAGGGCTTGGCTTGCTATAAGTGCCCAACTAAAAGAGAGCTATTATCTTTGTCTTTGTATTGAGTTGCATGTTCCCACCTTCTGCCACACTCAAATTCTCTTAATTCTCTCCCCCACCACCAAAAAAAAAACAAAACAAACAAACAAAAAAAACACCCACTACTGAGAGATAGCACCCCTGCAGCAAGGAAAGGGTTAATCTCTGAGTGTTCTTAACTAAAGAGACCCACAGAGGATTAACAGCTCCACTTCAGTGACTATCCTAAAATAGCTTTTATCCCTCCTGCCCAAGAACTACTTGGGGATCTGAAGAACTCAATTCAACACCTGCCCGAGGAAATACACCCGGGAACTGCTCTTGGGGTAGAATCTTCCCTTAAGCAGAACCCAAAATAGCAACTGGGAAACTATAAATAGACTTAAAGAAAAAAAAAAACAGGTCCTGACCTGGGTACTAGAAACGAATCCAAAAGACACACTGGTTGACTGGAAAACAGTGAGAAGGAAAGGGGGAATGGGAATGTTGCCCCGCTCATGCACGCTCGCGCTCGCGCGCGCGCGCTCTCTCTCTCTCTCTCTCTCACACACACACACACACACACACACTCCAGAGTGGTGGGAGAATTAAATTACAGGGAGGCTGGAGAGTCTCAATGACTTGCATCATTCCAAGAAACATCAAACAGGATTAGCAGGGGTTAGATTTACTCTCAGGCTGCTAGTTCTTCTGTCAGTGTAGATGGGCCCTCTTTGGAGTCCCTTTGATTCACTATTTCCTCAGATTCCTGCTGCCTCCCACTACTGGCGAGGCCTTGAGCAAATGGCTGCAACTCACCACAGCCCCATTTTCACAGGGAGGAAACCTGATTAGACACCCCTCTTACCTCCAATTTGGTGGCCTCAGCTTAAGAGGGAAGGGTTAGAGACCCAAGGCCAGACTCTATCACAGCCCAAGGCTGACAGGTGGAAAAACACACAAGCCAGGAGACAGGCTACACTTGCAGGTGAGAGCACCAACTCCCCCATGCAGCTGTCCCCTTTTCCCCCCTGCCAAGCTGGGACACAGCGTGGGACTGGATTTGCAGGAAACAGCCTGGCTCCCAGCCAGCTTCTAGACCACCCCACTGTGTGCTGGGAAAGGTTAAATTTCTCCGGGGACTGGAGAGATGGCAGTGGACCGGTGCTGGAGAAAGAAGGGAAATTCAGGGAGGAGTCTGGAAGGGATCTCGGGGATGGGAAAGAAAAGCAAGTACGGTAAGGAATCATGGGCAAGGTATCTGGGTCTCTAAGGGACCCCTCCCAAAGAAAGAGATAGGGGGATTCTACGGGCTGGAGGGCTCCAGGGGTTGAAGATAGCTAGACAGTTGAAGATAGTCTGAAATTCAAGAGGATCTCAAAATGGGTAGCCATACAGAAGATGTCTGAAGTTTGGGAATATGGTCATTGAGCAGGGAACTACAGGTAGGGCTTATTCGGGTTCTCCAGACCCAGGTATTTGTGGGAAGCCTCAAAAGGGCTTATGTAAGTCTGGAAAACGAAACGGGGTAAAGAGCGGATCTTCTGGAGCAGGAAAGGGGGTTATGTGGGTCTGGGTAGGCGTGTCTGAAGGACGGAGCAGGTGCAGCTTATCTGCGTCCCCCAGACCCAGGTCTCTGGTAAGGTCAGCAGCGCGTTATCTGGGTCTCCAGGGAACCTGGGGGTCGGGAGTGGGGGACTCTCAGGACTGCGTCTCTGGATCTCGAAAGAGAGGGGGCCAGTGGGGCTTCTTCGGCTTCCCCAAACACAGGTATCGGGTCCAAGGAGAGTTTTCGTCACCCTGGGGCCTATCTGGGGCCGGGTTGGCTCAGACTGGGCCCCCGGTTCGGGGTGTGGGCGACCGCGCTGAGGGGCCCGAGATGAGGGGCGCCGCCGCTCCGCGTACAGGGCGCGCGGACGCAGCGAGACGGCCTCCCGCCCCGCTCCCCGCCGTCCCCCGGGGCCCTCGCCGGCACTCACCGCGCTCGGGGCCCCGCGCTGCGGGCCGGGCCGCGCTCGGGCTCCGCCAGGCCAGCTCAGGCCCCGGTAGTGGCGGCGGTCGGGCCATTGTGCGGTGCATTGTGGGAGCCGCGCGAGCGGGCTCGGGCCGGAGGGGGCGGTGCCGCGGGGATCTCTATGGTCCCGCCCGCCCGCGGGCTAGAGCGGCCCGGACGGCGCGCGGGCGGCGCGCAGAGACCGTCGGGAGCGGGGCGGACGCTCGCGCCCCTCCTTCCCCCCTCGCCTCAGCTCCGCGGCGCGCTGGGGCTCCGGAGCCGACATGGGCGCCGCCGCGTGGGCACTGCTGCCCCTGCCGCTGCGTGTGTCCGTACTGCTGCTGCTTCTGTGGCTCCCGGGGCTGCCCGCGGGCTCCTGGGACTCGGCCGGTTACCTGCTCTACTGTCCCTGCATGGGTAAGGCCTCCCGAGCTCTCTGCTCACATGGAGAAACTGAGGCCTGGAGAGAAGAAGCCACTCTTCTGAGGCGCCCAGAGACGCTTGACATATCCAGGAGAGAACCCAAGAGCAGGGCAGGGCCTTCTCTTCTCTCTGCCCTTGTTGCAAGGGTACAGAGAGGCCGCCGTGTCCAACCTTCCATTTGACAGATGAGAAAACTGAGGTTGGGAGAGGTTACGTGACTTGCTCGAGGTCTAAGCCAGCCCAGAGTCCAGTAAATGGAGTTAGTGGGGCAAGACTTGATGTCACTGATCCACGTTGGCTCCTGGCGATTCTTTCATTCATTCAACAAATATTTATGGGGCACCTAGTCTGTGTCCATATTCCCACCGTGCTGGGAATACGGCAGTAAACAAGACAGATAAACCCTATACCCTTGTTGAGCCTTCATCTGTCTTCATTTGGAAAAGACAATAAAGGGTAAATGTAATAAATAAGTACATAATTTGGTAGATGATGAATGCTATAGGAAAATAAAAGGGAGCAGGGTAAGGGAGACTCTAAGGGCTATTGAGGGGTACAATTTAAATGGGGTGCAATGGATCATCATTGTAAAAGTCATTCGTTTTTAAAACCCTCCAATGGCTTCCAGACTCCTGACCATGGCCTTGAGGCCCTGCATGGTTTTCCCCATCCCGCATCTCCACAGCTCCCTTCTTCCCTGATCCTCTAGCCCAGCCATCCTTAGCTCCTTTTTGTTCCTCACACATACTCAGGTCCTCTGGCCTGTGCTGTCGCATGTGCTATTCCCTATACCTGGAATGTGCTCACCTTCACTTCTGCCTGACCAACTGCTTCCCATCCTTCAGATCTCAGCTTAAAGTTACCAGAAAGGACTTCACTGACCTCTACTCAAGTCATCTCCTCGTTATTCCCCATCACCAAAAGTTTTCTTTCTTGAAATTATTAGAATTTATTACTATGTATTTGTTTACGTGTTTAGTGTCTCCTCAGCTGGCTTGTGGGTGCTTGGAGGGCAGAGACCTTGTCCTTCTTGCTCACTCCCATATCCCAGCTTCTAGCATACAGCCTGACACATTGTGACCTCTCAATAATATTTGTGGAAAGAATGAGTGGATACCATGCTGGGATTAACAAAAAGAATCAGACAGGGGCCTTGCCTCTGAGGCATTCACAGGCTGAGGAAACAGCCAGTACAAAGGCCAGGAAGTACGAAAAGACATTTGAGGAAAATAGAAGAATTTATGTAACTCAAATCCAAGGTAGGAGGCAGAGAAGGAAAAGTGAGTATGGCAGAGGGTTGGTGAGAGCATCTCAGTGAATGAGGCATTGGAATTGCCCCTTCACATGCAGGCGAATGGAGATAGAGGTGGAAGGGCGCTCCTGGCCGAGGAGACAGTGAGAGCAAAGGCATGAGGTGGGGACGGGAATTATAGAGCGTGTTGGGGAAACAACAAGGAGCCTGGAGTGGCCAAGGCAGTTGGAGCAGGACGTGAAGGGCCATGGGTCTCAGACCCAGGAGTCCAGACTTGCTTTCATGCTGCTGGCTCGCCTAGCTCTCCGTGGTGTCCCAGCCTTCCCCACCCCTGGCTCCATGTCCTTTTTGAGCCCTGCATCCCCCATGCCCTTGATGCTCCAGACCTGACCTCACCCCCAATGTACCATTTCCAGGGCGCTTTGGGAACCAGGCTGATCACTTCTTGGGCTCCCTGGCATTTGCAAAGCTGCTAAACCGCACCTTGGCTGTTCCTCCTTGGATCGAGTACCAGCATCACAAGCCTCCCTTCACTAATGTGAGTACTTGCCACTGACCTTGGCCCTTGTCTGCCTTTCCCCAGTCTTGCCTGCTTCTGCCTCACTCCCAAATCCTTCTCTGGGCTTTACCTCCCACTTCTCTGAGCTCACGCTACCCCCCACCCACAGTTGTCTTCTCTGGAATAACAATGGCTAATGTTCATTCAGCGCTGTTCTGAGCACTGCACGAGAATTAGCTCATTTCACCCTCATCACATCCCTGTGAGGAAACTGGGGTTTAGAGACATTAGGTAACTTGCCCAAGATCACACAGCTTGTGAGTAGTGGAGCTGAAACTCAAACACATGTCTGTCTGACTCCAGAACCTGTCATTTGAACCTAAAGCCTCCATTTCCAACCCTGATCGAGCCTACCTTCTTTGCATTCCATTGGCCAATGAATGATGGATGCTATTATCAGTTTTAAAGGAGAAACAGAGGCACAGGTTAGTTAACAACGTGTCCAAGACCATGACGACCCAGGCAGTCTTGCTAGAGTGCAGCCTCACCCCATCAAGGGACTCCCTTTGGCGATGCTCTGCATCCTCTAGTTCCTTGCTTATTCTTTGTATCCTTCAGTAGCCCTTTGTCTGTCTTTGTTCACGTTGTATCCCTAGGGGCCTCACAGGAGGAACTTAAGTAATATTTGATGAATTGACTTAACAATTTTGAATAGATATCAGAAATTATACTTAATATGTACAAAACACTTCATTTCATTCTTACAACCTTTTCTCTGCGTAGGTTTTATTTTTTCCTTTGCATTTTAATATTTAAAGAGGTTGCTAACAAGGTTAAAAGCCAGAGTACTTGAGATCATAGGCTGACGTGGCCACTTACTAGTCGTGTGGCCTGGGCAAGGTACTTTACCTCTTTGTGCTTCAGTTTCCTCGTCTTTAAAATAGGCTGGTAATAATTACTGCTACTCCTCATGGTGAGGATTGAATGAGTTAATGATGGTGACATGTCTTGAACATTGTCATGTTCCTCCCTCTTAGAATCAACTGAGCTTATCCATGTAAAGAGCCTAGGACGCAGGAAGTCCTCATTTACTGGGAGCCATTAATGTTCTGATTTTTTTCACTCAACTGTTGTAGTTTAGATATTGCTTATCTATCTCCCTGTGGCTCGTTTGCCCTCCGTCTCCTTGCCTTCCTAGCCAGTTGTCTTTCTGAGACTCCACTTCCTTTCTTTCTATGAGTTACTAACCTACCCCAATTAGGCTCCGCTTCCCCACTGTGATTGTTTTCACTGAGGTCACCAGGAACCTCAGAATTGTCAAATCCAGGGGTCATTTCTTAGTCTTTCTGTCACTTGACCTCCTAGTGACACCTGGCCCCATGAGCCTGTCTCCTTTCTGAACTTCCCTTTTCCCCTGGCTTCTGAGACATCAGTGGTTTCTGCTGTAGTCCTGACCCCTCAGCACTGTAGCAGGGGCTCCTTTCTCTCCACCCACTGTTTAGATGTTGGTGTTCCTTCCCTTTCTGTTTGCTTATTAACTATGTGACCTCAGATGAGTCATCTAGATTCTGTATGCCTCAGTTTCCTCATAAGTAACCTGGAGATGGTTATGTTCCTACCTCATAGAATTAGATGAGTAAATCTATGTAAAGTGGTCAGTACAGCACCTGGCACTAAGTTAGCGTGCAGTAAATATTAGTTGCTATTATTGCTATTACTTGCTCTACCATAAATTTATAAATTTTGACTCTGTGGCTTTCATTATTCACCATGTACCTCCCAAATTTATCTGTAGCCCAGACTCCCCTCTGACCACAGGCCTATGTTTCTGACTCTTAGACCCTTGAGTCCGCTTGGATGTCTACAGGTATCTCAAATTCCCAATGCCAAAACTGAGCTCCGCATCTTTCCCCTCAAACCTGTGTCACCATCTGTATTCCCAGCCTTAGTTTATGTCCCCTCCATTCACCTGGGTACCAAGCTAGGAACCCAGAGATCATGCTAAATGGCTGCCTTTACGTGCACACACAACCCTCAAGCCCTCTGCTTCGCCTTTCTTTGCGTCTTCTACGTATGCCTCTCCATCTCTTGCTTAGATGTGTGGGAGGTGCCCAATAAACACATGTTGAATGCACGCTTGACAAATAAAGGGACCATTGCAGTGGCCTCCTAATTCTTCTCCTTCCGCTAGTCCTACCATCAATAACACCCTCTTCTCTGCCACCAGAGCGCTTGTTCAAAAAAGGCAAATCTCTTATTATTTTTGCTTAAAATCCTTCATCAATACCTAATTGCTAATAGTTAAGGTACCCAAAGTCTGTTCATTGGAATGCCAATAGTTCATGAAGGAAGGGTGAGTAGTTAAATCAGCTGGGGAAATCATATTCTCAATTTCCCATCCCCCTAAATTTGCAGATTCCCAATGCATTAGCATGTTAAAGGCCCTGAGAAGTCCTGCAGTAAAGAAACCACCTTAAAACAGCATTTCCCAGGCCTCTTTAACTCCAGAGACTTTTTTTTTGCAGAACCCTTTATCCACTTGAACTAGTGGGATATGCTTGGGAAACCCTGACCTGTAGGATAAAGTCCAAATTTTGTTTCATGGTATTCTAGGGAATTTTTAAAAATCTGGAAAAATACAAAGGTGAATACAACCACGATCCATGTACCCACCACTAGAAGTGATAATCATTAACACTTTCTCGTCTTTGCTTCATCTTCTCTGTCTGTTAATAAAAGAAATAAAGTGTTACAGATAAAGTTGATAAAAGATAAAGTTTCTCTTGGCCCCTGTGGCTAATCCTAGTCCCTTAACCACTATCATGGATTTGATTTAGCATTCCTTCCAAGTTCTTATACTTTCATTGTGGCACTGAGCATCCTTGTACCCATCTTCTGGTGAAAAGTGCAAGAACTTCTCTAGGGTAAATACCTAGAGGTGAAAGAAACATTTTAAATTCTACTGACAGATTACATCCCCAGAATGTACACTGGTACTATCAGCCATGTATGACAGTGCCTGTTTCCCCACATCCTTTCCAACAATTAGAGTTAAGCTTTTAAATTTTTGCTGGTTTCAAGGGTGAGAAGTGATGCCTTGTTATAATTATAATTTGCTTTTTCCTAATTACTGGTGAGGTTGCACATATTTTGAGTGTATTGGCTATTTGGATTTCCTTTGCTGTGAGTTGTTCACCCCTGACGTTTGCCTGTATTTTCTACTGACATCATTTGTCTTTTTTCTTATAGATCAGCAGGCATTTTTTTTTTTTTTTTTTGAATCAGAGTCTCACTCTGTTGCCCAGGCTAGAGTGACATGGTGTCAGCCTAGCTCACAGCAACCTCAAACTCCTGGGCTCAAGCAATCCTTCTGCCTCAACTTCCCGAGTAGCTGGGACTATAGGCATGCGCCACCATGCCCGGCTAATTTTTTCTATGTATTTTTAGTTGGCCAATTAATTTGTTTCTATTTTTAGTAGAGACGGGGTCTCGCTCTTGCTCAGGCTGGTTTCAAACTCCTGACCTTAAGCAATCTGCCCGCCTCAGCCTACCAGAGTGCCACGTCTGGGTTTTGCTCACAATATCCACAGTGTGATTTGGTCTGCCCCTCTGGCTTCAGTACTCCTGATAAATGGGTAGTTGGATCTAGACAGTTTGATCACATTCAGGTTTGACTTTTTTTTTCTTTTAGTAAGAATATGTGCTAGGAGGTGGCGTGCTCCTCCGTCAGTAGTTACATAATGCTTGATCTTTTCCCTTTTTGTGATTTTTAGCAGTTATTGGTACCCAGAACCTAGATCTGATAGCTCACTAGGGGTTGCCTGATGGTAATTCTCTAATTCTGTCATTCCTGATTCATTCATTAGTGGAATACTTCTGCAAGCAGAAACTGCCCTTCATCTGTTTGGTCACACAGTGGTCAGTTCATACAGGAAAAGCAGGTTAAATTTCTGCTCCTTTGCCTTTATTTACCAGTTTTTGAAATAACGAGTTGGTTTCTTAACACTTTTCAGTGGTTACCAATTAGGTTTTTTTTGTTTTTGTTTGTCTTTTGTAGTGCTATCAACTCTTGAGTTTAAATATATTTAATGTGTTTCCTTCCACTGCAGTTATTTTCCCTGTTGATATCCAGATTGTTCCATCTTCCAGTGGAAACTTCAAAGTACGCCTGTTGACATTACCCTTATAATCTTCCATGACATCGATGCTCTCTGAAATGACAATGTAGTCTGGGTTCATTCTCTGCCCCAGACAATTTCTCTAAGGAGTCCTGGTTCCTTTAATGGGACACGGAATTTCAAGACCATAATCTGGGATTTCAAAACTTTCAAAGACCTCTTAAGATTTTTATGAGCTTTTTAGAGTTGGAAGGAGCCTTGGAGATAATCTTACACACCTGAAAAGGAGTGGTGGCCACTCACGCACATAGCTAGTTGGTCATCTGACTTCCAGCTCTTGGTTCCTTCCACCACATATCCCATCAAGATGGCCACATTACTTAAAAGACCCCTGAGGGGCTTATAACCCAGTTGTTTCCTCTCCTTTAGCATATTTTTGTCTGTGTTGTGAATAAACTGAAAATCTCATTCTGTCCTGTTTTATCTTGGGCTGTTTGTGACTAAGAGCCTGGTAAAATGTTCAGTGCCTGGACTGTGTGTGAGGGCGTAACTTCTGATGTTTGCTGCACAGGTAACCAGTTTTAAATACAATGTGGTTAAATCTACACATCCTGAATAGCCTTTCTCTTTCTTTTTTCTTTTAGCATTTGGAGTATTGCTTTGGGAAATTGCTACCTATGGCATGTCACCGTACCCGGGAATTGACCTGTCCCAGGTGTATGAGCTGCTAGAGAAAGACTACCGCATGGAGCGCCCAGAAGGCTGTCCAGAGAAGGTCTACGAACTCATGCGAGCATGTGAGCCTTCCCCAGCCCATTCTAAAAGTTTATGTGGGCACTGTAAGAAGTTCCAGCAACGCAGGAGTATATAAAGTGAAAAATTTAAGTCTTTACATTTGCTCTGTCTGTTCCAGTTCTTTGGAAGCAACTAATATAGCAGTTTGATAGATTTTTTCAGACTTTTTCAGTGGTTCTACATACCTTTATTTACAGGTAGTATATGTGAATTGTTTTTGTGAAGTTTTTTTGGTTGGTTGATTGGTTTTGAGACAGTCTTGCTCTGTCCCCCCTGGTAGCGTACAGTGGCATCATCATAGCTCACTGTAACTTCAAACTCCTGGGCTCAAGCAATCCTCCTACCTCAGCATCTTGAGTTGCTGGGACAGTAGGTGGACTACCACACCTGGCTAATTTTTCTATTTTGTAAAGATGGGGTCTTGGTCTTGCTCAGGCTGGTCTCAAACTCCTGAGCTCAAGCAATCCTCTTGCCTCAGCCTCCCAGAGTGCTGAAATTACAGGTGTGAGCCACTGTGCCCGGCCTTGTTTACATTTTTTTTAAGCAAAAATGGGATTGATGGATACCAAACCTGGGTTTTGGATTAGTAAACAGAGATTCGTGGGCCCTGCCTTTAGACATTTTGCTATAATTGCTAAACACTCGAGATGATGTTTATCCTGTTAGTCTGATATTATTTACATATATCTATTTATGCTGTGTCCTTAACTGCTTTTTTATCATGTTTTATGACATATTTATGTGATCATTTCCTCCGTGTTTTTTCCCCTTGGCAGTATGACAGGCATGCCTTTCCATGTCCGTATGTTCAAATCTCTCTCTCCTTTTCCCCACCTTTTATTTTTATATAGTTGCCTAGCATTGCATTAAATGATTTAATGCATTCATTTCTCCAGCCTTCTTTTTTTTTTTTTTTTTTAGACAGAATCTCACTATGCTGCCTGGGCTAGAGTGAGTGCTGTGGCGTCAGCCTAGCTCACGGCAACCTCAAACTCCTGGGCTCAAGTGATCCTCCTGCCTCAGCCTCCCAGAGTAGCTAGGGCTACAAGCATGCACCACCATGCCCGGCTAATTTTTTCTATATATTTTTAGTTGGCCAATTCATTTCTTTCTATTTATAGTAGAGACGAGGTCTCACTCTTGCTCAGGCTGGTTTCGAACTCCTGACCTTGAGCAATCCGCCCGCCTAGGCCTCCCAGAGTGCTAGGATTACAGGCGTGAGCCACCGCGCCCGGCCTTCTCCAGCCTTCTTTTGATGAACATTTGGTTGTTTTATACATTTGTTTGGGTTTTGCTATTATAAACAAGGCAGGAATGAACATCCTTGTACGTGCATATCTCTCGGCACTTATGCTAGTATTTCTAAACGTTGAGCTGTGGGTTCAAAGGACTGTGTGGATTTTAAATTTTGACAAATTTTACCAAATTGTCTTCCAAAATGATTGTGTCAGAAGTGTATGAGAGTGGCTGCACATACTCCCCAGAACTGGGCTTCATCAGTCTGTTTAATCCTCATTTTAGTGTTATTTTCATTAGTGTTTTTTTATTGATGAGGATTTCAGACTTCGGTAACCATAAAGTGAGAATGAGATAGAAGCGAGCTGTTTGGCTTAGTAATTTCCTATACCTGGTGGAGTGGGGCTGAGGAGATATATTTATAAATGCAGTTCTTGCTGTCAGCGTCTACAGTCCATATTCCTGCCAGCATCTACTGTCTTTTCAAATTCTTAATATCTGTAATAGGACACAATGGCATTTGTCATTTTAACTTGTCAAAGCAAAAGATGGTTAGCAGGATTGGCACACTTCTTTCATTTCCAGACTTTTCCTTGAGAATTGCTAGCTTCACGTTAGCAAGGCCTCATGGGTGGTCTTACTTGGATCTTACCTGTCCAGGTTGGCAGTGGAATCCCTCTGACCGGCCCTCCTTCGCTGAAATCCACCAAGCCTTTGAAACAATGTTCCAGGAATCCAGTATCTCAGATGGTAAAGTACCTGTCCCCAGGGTGCCTGCAAGGGGGGTGAAAAGTTGGATTGGGACTGACCATGTGGGACTCCAGCCTGGGTCCTTCAGTTCACTTCCTGGGAGAAGTACACACAGGCCAACAAACTGTCTGAGACCAGAAAGCTGGGCAAAGGTGTTGAGTGTTGGACAGCCTGTCTTCTGCAGCCCTGTAGAGATTTCTGAGAAATACTAAGTGCTGTTTCTCCAGCATCTGTGTCCCTTTTCTCCAGCTGTGTATAGATGACCATTGTTATCTTAAAAAGAAAGAGAACTCTCACGCTAAGCCTACTCCGATACTGACGGTGCTGAGTTTTTGTTTGTGTGTACATGCGATTCTTAGAAGTGGAAAAGGAGCTGGGGAAACAAGGCGTCCGAGGGGCCGCGAGCACCTTGCTTCAGGCCCCAGAGCTGCCCACCAAGACCAGGACCTCCAGGAGAGCTGCGGAGCACAAAGATGCCACCGACGTGCCTGAGGCACTCCACCTCAAGGGCCAGGGAGAGAGCGGTATGTCCCTACCCCCGTCACTCTTCTCTTCTCCCTACCAGAGGCCCAGGGAGAGTCACCAGCCTTTGGGCCCATTTAGGTGAATGGGAAGCTGTACATGGAGCCCAAACAGGCATATCCTTCCTTGGTGGGCCAGCTTCGGACAGAGGAAGGTTCTCTCCCCACAGCGCCCCACCTCCTACCTCTGGGAATCGCTTAGGAGCTATTGGCTTCGGCAGTCAGTTCAGTGAATTGAGCAGAGGTGCTTACGAAGCCTGCTGAGCAGCAAGCCTGCCTTTCGTCTGCTGTTGCAGCATTTGTGGCTGCACTCTCAGGGCAGTTGCAGCAACAGTAAGCGTTGAGCCAAGTAACAAGCAGCTTGCTGTGAAAGCACCGACATGAAAAGTTTGCAGGAGCTAAGTGGAACCAGGAGACACCGTGTGCAGAGCTAGTGTCCTCATGGTTTCTAGGAGGAATGTCTTTCTGATGCTGTTGCCTAGACGAGTGAGGTGGGTCTCAAGATATTATCAAAAATAATATTAGCAGCATTTATCTAGTGCTTCCTACGTGCCAGGCTCCGTTCTGTCACTCCCCAGCAGCCTGCATTCTGCTGAGACAACTGAATGAAAGTGCCAGGATGGCCAAGCTTCTGGGTTTGTCCAGGCTTCCAGGACGTGTTGACAGTGGACTGGACTCTAATGGATTACTGAGTGGGCCAGTGGGAAGGGACAAGACAAAGCCAAGATTTTTTGTTTTTGTTTTTTTGTTTTTTGGAGACAGAGTCTTTCTTTCTTTCTTTCTTTTTTTGAGACAGAGTCTCACTCTGTTGCCCAGGCTAGAGTGCCATGGCGTCAGCCTAGCTCACAGCAACCTCCAACTCCTGGGTTCAAGCAATCCTTCTGCCTCAGCCTCCCGAGTAGCTGGGACTACAGGCATGAGCCACCATGCCCGGCTAATTTTTTCTATGTATTTTTACTTGGCCAATTAATTTGTTTCTATTTTTAGTAGAGACGGGGTCTCGCTCTTGCTCAGGCTGGTTTTGAACTCCTGATCTTGAGTGATCCTCCTGCCTCTGCCTCCCAGAGTGCTAGGATTACAGGCGTGAGCCACCACGCCCAGCGTGAGTCTTGCTTTCTTGGCCCAGCTAGAGTGCAGTGGTGTCATCGTATCTCACTGCAACCTCCATTTCCTGGGCTAAAGGGATCCTCCTGCCTCAGCCTCCCAAGTAGCTGAGACTACAGGCATGTGCCATGACACCTGGCTAATTTTTCTATTTTTAGTAAAGACAAAGTCTCACTCTTGCTCAGGCTGATCTTGAACTCCTGAGCAATCCTCCTGCTTTGGCTTCCCAGAGTGCTAGGATTACAGGCATGAGCCACCACACACAACCCAAAACCATGTTTTGATGGAGATTTATCATGGGATGTCTACTTACAGCAGAATCTGTAGACCCCAGTTTTTTTTATCGTGTACACATATAGCCTATGTATATAGTAAGTAAAATATGTATATATACACACACACGCTACTGTGGGAATATGGTATGTATACTATAAAATATACCAAAAATATACACTTAAAAAGTTGACATAAATTCTAATTATGATACTTTCTTCACATGTCCCACTTGATCATCTTGTTCACCCAGTTGGGAGGTTACGGCATATAGACTCTCCAGAACCTTTGACCCTTCATCCTTCTGTTAGTTTTCATGATTTCATAGCTGAGCAGTGGGGAGGAGAGGCCACCGTGGGAATGCTGTGCTTGTTACAGCCCCGTGATAAGCGTTCATGTGCGTCTGTGCTGTCAGTCCTCATCCGAGGGGTCTTTTGATGCGTGATCTCATGGTGAGCCGAGGGTGTCAGTGAGCTACCCAGCACTGACGTAGAGCTGAGTGTGATTCATTAGCATTTCACTCTTTCGGCCTTCTGCCACTGGGTTAGAGTTTTGTGAGGTCTTTGGTGTTCCTTGATGCAGATGTCCTGCGTGCTGCCTTGGGTTCTGATAAATGCACACTTGTACCTCTGTCCTGAGTTAACAGGGTGCTGACAGAAACCTCTCTTCTTGCAACTGACCTCTGAGGGAGAATTCTGTCATTCACAGGAGCTCGGCAACACCAAAAAGATTTCTTATAAACTAGTATTCGTATTTAAAGAACGCCCATTTAAAAATTGTCAAAATTCATTTCTTCTTGTTTCCCACACGTAGTAGCCCCTTGTGCCTTCCCCGCTGTGGCATGCAGCCGCTTCCCTCCAGGTCATACCTCGTAGGCAGCTCGACTGGCCTGCTGGTGCGAGAGCCACAGGTTCTGACCCTTTGCTCGGCCCTGTCGTTCTGACTTACCAGAGAATGACGTTGGAGGGACCTCGCTGCTTCACAGGAAGCCAATGCTGGGATGAAGAGGCCAGGGCCATCCAGCTTTTTGTTCCCGGGTGTTCAAGGAGAGAGACCTAAGCCTTTCCTAATGATAATCCTAATGGCAATAGGGGCGTTCATTGAGAGTCGATGTGCCAGGAGCTGGGGCATGTGCTCCACGTTCATCGTGCCATTGACATTCTCACCACACTGTAGTCCACTTTGTAAGTGAGAAAGCTGACGATGAACAGAGAAATCACTTGTCTGGGCCTCGTGGAGAGTGGGTGGCAGAGCTGGTTATCAGACCAGGCCTGTCAGAGCCCAGACTCCCGGCCGCTGCTCTGGAGAGCGTGGGGTGGCCAGCCCCAAGCTCGCCACTCAAGAGCCTTTGGTCTGGAGTTCAACTCTTGCCAATATGTTTCAGATCCTCTGGACCAGGAGCCTACTGTGTCTCCATTGCTTCCTCGAAAAGAGCGAGGTCCCCCAGATGGCGGCCTGAATGAAGATGAGCGCCTTCTCCCCAAAGACAAAAAGACCAACTTGTTCAGCGCCTTGATCAAGAAGAAGAAGAAAACAGCCCCAGCCCCTCCCAAGCGCAGCAGCTCCTTCCGCGAGATGGACGGCCAGCCGGAGCGCAGGGCAGCCGGCGAGGAAGAGGGCCGGGACATCAGCAACGGGGCACTAACTTGCACCCCTCTGGACATAGCCGAGCCAGCTAAGTCCCCAAAGCCCAGCAATGGGGCTGGTGTCCCCAATGGAGCCCTCCGGGAGTCGGGGGGTACAGGCTTCCGGTCTCCCCACCTGTGGAAAAAATCCAGCACCCTGACCAGCAGCCGTGTGGCAGCAGGAGAGGAAGAGGGCGGCGGCGGCTCCAGCAAGCGCTTCCTGCGCTCCTGCTCTGCCTCCTGCGTGCCCCATGGGGCCAAGGACACAGAGTGGAGGTCAGTCACACTGCCTCGGGACTTGCAGTCCACTGGAAGGCAGTTTGACTCATCCACGTTTGGAGGGCACAAAAGTGAAAAGCCGGCTCTGCCTCGGAAGCGGGCAAGTGAGAACCAGGTGACCAGAGGCACTGTGACTCCCCCGCCTAGGCTGGTGAAAAAGAACGAGGAAGCTGCTGACGAGGTCTTCAAAGACACCACGGAGTCTAGCCCGGGCTCCAGCCCTCCCAGTCTGACTCCAAAACCCCTTCGTCGGCACGTCGTGGGGGCTCCTTCCTCGGGCCTCCCCCACAAGGAAGAGGCTGGGAAGGGTGGTGCCATAGGGACCCCAGTGGCAGCTGAGCCCATGCTCCTCACCAGCAGAGTGGGGTCAGGTGCACCTGCAGGCACCAGCAAGGCCCCTGCAGAGGAGCCCAGAGTGAGGCGGCACAAGCACTCCTCTGAGTCTCCTGGAAGAGACAGGGGGAAGCTGTCCAAGCTCAAACCTGCCCCACCGCCCCCGCCAGCTTCCGCAGGGAAGGCTGGAAAGCCCTTGCAGAGCCTGAGCCAGGAGGCAGCCGGCGAGGCGGGCACCGGCATGAAGACAAAATCCACGAGTCTGGCCGTTGATGCTGTGAACAGTGATGTTGCCAAACCCAGCCAGCTAGGAGAGGGCGTCAAAAAGCCTGTGCTCCCGTCCATACCAAAGCCACAGTCCACCAAGCCGTCGGGGACCCCCACCAGCCCGGCTCCTGCTCCTTCTACGTTGCCATCAGCAGCCCTGGTATCTTCAGCCCTGGCAGGGGACCAGCCGTCTTCCACGGCCTTCATCCCTCTCATATCGACCCGCGTGTCTCTTCGGAAAACCCGTCAGCCTCCTGAGCGGATCGCCAGTGGCACCATCACCAAGGGCGTGGTTCTGGAGAGCACCGAGGCCCTGTGCCTCGCCATCTCTAGGAACTCTGAACAGATGGCCAGCCACAGTGCGGTGCTAGAAGCCGGCAAAAACCTCTACACGTTCTGCGTGAGCTACGTGGATTCCATCCAGCAAATGAGGAACAAGTTTGCCTTCCGGGAGGCCATCAACAAACTGGAGAACAACCTCCGGGAGCTTCAGATCTGCCCGGCACCAGCAGGCAGTGGCCCAGCGGCCACTCAGGACTTCAGCAAGCTCCTCAATTCCGTGAAGGAAATCAGTGACATTGTACAGAGGTAGCAGAAGCCAGGAGTCAAGCGAGCTGGAGCTGCCTGCAGCAGGTGAGGGCTCGCCCGTGCCATGACAGCGTCTGACAAAGGCCCAGTGAGTCGGCACCTTGGCCCAGGAGCTCTGCGCCAGGCACAGCCGCGGGCCCCCGTGAAGTCCCGCCCTACTACCTATGTGTGCACCAACTGTCCTCCCGCACCGGCGTCCTCCCCAGCCTGGGCTCCCTGAGCCAGCTCTGTCCTCGAGTTTTATCTGTGGAGTCCCCGCTCACTCTGTGGACTACAATTAGCACACCAGGGCCCATCAGGCTGGTTGCCACCGAGTGCTTTGGACTGAGCTCTCCAGGTCAGGTGGGAACGGCAAAAAGGAGTGTCCTTTTCATTTTTCTCTCTGGAGACCCTCCTCTGGCTGTGTCTTCTCCTTTCATTTGTCCTAAGAATGGAAGCCTGAACCAAGGCCATGAGCCTCATCCCCTTCCCACTCGTCCCTACACCTCTTGCATTGAACATGTGTTTCAGGAACCACATTTTGGGAGTGACAGGCACAACCAGTGCCACCAGCTGGTCACTCTGCCCTCCTCTGCTGCCCAGGGCTGGGTGCGCTTGCCATTCCCTCATGTGCAGGACAGCACCTGATTTGGGTGGGAAACAGGGTGCTAAAGCCAACTAGCCTTTGTGTCCCGGAGAGGTAGGAGCTGTCATCTGTCCTGTCCACATCCCCCAGCCCTGTTCCTGCAGTCTTTGACATGCACTGCCAAGTCCTGGTGAGAAAGCTTGAGTCTTAAGGGTAGCAGGTCACTGTCGCTGCCAACCCCCCAGCAGAACAGGGGCCGGGCAGGGGAGGCAGCGGTTGGGTGAATGGCTGGTGCCAGGCTAGCCCTGGCCTGGGCCTGGGCAGGTCTGTGGCGCAGGGTGAACTTTAACACATCCAGGTGCCCTGGAAAGGTCTTGATTTCTGACCCATCTCCTTCCCTCCCTGGCCCTTCCCTTTGTGACAAGACAGTCTTCAGTTTTCTGGAGTTCTTGAAGCATTTCAAAGCTCTACCCTCTGCACAGCCATCTGGATACAGAAGAACACTGCCACGGGGCGCCAGCACACAGGAAAAGGACTGTTGGCACCAAAGGCCTGACCACTGTTGGCTGCACTCTTGAATTGGGCTAATGTCTTTTATTTAATTACCATGAGCAACACTTGGCCTCATGTTTCCGTAGGGCCGTCAGGGACTATTAACCACAAATGAAGCCCCAGAAAGTATTTCAAAGAGCAGGCCTTGGTGTCTCCTCTCCAGGGTTGCCCAGGAGCAGAGCTGAGGAACAGAGACCGTGACTCTCGGGGCAGGGGCCCCAGGTCTACCGGACCTTGACCTAGAGCAGCTAACTCTAGGAGGAGCGGGCAGGCACCTGCCCCAGCCTCAGCTGGGCCCAGGGGAGACCACCTTCCCACTCCCTGTGCCGCCTCAGGCCGTGACCTCACAGCCCGTTTTTACACTCGTCACCTAAACTTGTATTTTATTTTTCTGGTAGAAATGGTTTCCTCCGGATCGTTTTATGCGGTTCTCACAGTGCATCACCTCTTTGCCCCCAGATGGCTGTGTTGCGCAGCCTGCGGGAGGCGCTAGACACCGACAGCGGCCTTGCAGAGCCACCAGGTAGCCCCGACTGCCTGTTTCCACGAGGTACTGGTCTCTGCTTTTCGTTAACATGATGTGCCACTATATTTTACATTTATATCTTGGTATTACACTCTTTTATAGACTTGCTCTTTTATAAATGACATGTAAATAGTTTTCCACTCTCTTCTGGAATGCCTATGGGGTCCCTCCTTTTTTTTTCTGGGTCCAATACATTTTGTTTCTGTACGTGACTTTGTGTTTTTTGAATCTAAATCTCTTCTCTGTAGTATTTTTTAAATAAATCAGTGTTTACAACTTTAGAATCCTTGGCAGATGGCTTTGGTCCGTGATCCTTCCCTGTTCTGAGCCACCATGTATGTGTGGACAGGGATGCAGTGGGCTCTGATTCCCTGAAGGGGCTGGGCGCCCCGCGTCGGGTCCTACGGAACAGTGGCAGGGCTGCCACCCCGCGGCCAGGGCCCCTGCGGCCTGTGCTTGGGCCGTTCTGCAGGCGCTCTCTCCCTGCTCCGCTCGGGCCCTTCCTGTGCCCTTGGCACTTGTTTGGCAGCAGCCCGGCTCTTGTCGCATCGCTGAGAGTAGGCTGTGCCACCGCACAGGCTACTTCTCACTGGCAGTGTCAGGCCATCACAGCATCCCTGGAGGGTGGCGTGGAGGTGACATCCTGAGTTCCTTGCTGGTTGCATCCCTGTCCCCCCACTCCCAATGTGCCTTTTCTGTCTTTACCTGTGAACCCACTGCCCTCAGCCCCAAGGTGCTCCTCGCTTGCTTGTGTTCGACATCCTGGGTGTCTTACTTCTTCGTGCAGACGAGGAGGGGCGGAGGTATGCTGGCCTTCGAGGTCGTGCAGTGGCCCCCCCGGGGGACTGTCAGGTGGGGAGTGCTGACTCTGTCCCTGCCGTGCTGACAGCTGGGAAGGGGAAGTGGGGAAGTAAGCAGCGCCCTCGGCTAATGATACTTATTAAGCCAGCAGGCTTGTCAGAGGCTGCGTGTGCTGCTCAGCAGAGCATGCTGGAGCGCTCGGCTCGGTGGGGCTCTTCACGGGAGACCTCGGCAGCAAGACATGCCGCGCAGCAGGCGGCGGGGCCGAGGCTGGCAACACCCGCCGGACCGTGCTCACAGCAAGTGGCTGCAGCAGTGCAGGGCACCAGGTTCTCCTCCTCCCATTTCACAGAGACAAAAACTGAGGCTGGGTCCACAGGGGTGCTTACCAGTTTGGACCATGACTGGATACCAGATGTCCTGAGTCTGGGGCTTTTCTGTGGCCAACAGTATCATCCTTGAGTGACTGTTTCAAAGTGTGAAAGAAGATGCAGAACGATTCTGGTGACAGCCACAACTGGCACTGCACCCATGTGTCGGGTGTGGACCATTCATGGGGTCCTGCCAGCCCCGCAGCAGCCTCTCGGGCAGACGTGTCACCATCCCGTGTCCTGGTGCTGAGCGGCGAGGTTGCATGACCACTCATCCGGCAGACGTGCCCATGTGGAGTACGACACTGTCTCCTAAAGAAGGATATTTTGTGTGTGTCACTCAAGCTCGTAAAACTTAGTTTGGCTTAGCCAGTCTAAGACAGTGGTTTCTTAGTCTTTTTTAGGTCACAGAAACTCTTGAAATTCTAATGAAAACTGTGGATCCCAGCCCCAGAAAATGCACATATTTGCACACACAGAACTATTTCCAGATAATTTTGAATCCTGCCCTCAAGGTCCTGAACCAACGAGTCCCCAGGGGCCAAACTCACTCACCAGGCACTGTCAGGAAAATGTGTGGCCGGGAAGGGTGGGGTCCGGGGGCCGGTCTGTATCTTAGTCTGGGTGATGCGGGCTGGTGGGTGTGTGGGTGTGTCACTCAGTGAGACTTCTCCAAACTGTACGCTTAGAATTGGTGCGCATTCTGGTGCATGTTATATTAATACTTCAGTGAAAGTTGCCTTAAAATTACAGCATTTCAGCTACTCTACAGGTGCTCTTCAAGGCACCACCTGAAACCTTCACACCCTTTTTTATGAGGGAGTTTCTGTCACTGTCCTCTGTCAGGTAAAGAAGTGGAGGCTCAGCGATGGGGTGCAGCTTGGCCAAGGTCACGCAATATGTGCCAGCTGCTGCCTACCGTGGCAGGCTAATTTGTAGGCAGTTCAGGTGGCCAGGCATGACCAGCAGAGAGCTGTGCCCCAGGCCAGGCTGCACCTTGCATGCTGGAAGAGAAGCAGCCAAGAATTCCAGCCAGCCCAGCTTCTCAGGTGTCGGACATAATTTATGGGAGGCATTCCTAAATTGAGCACTCTGGGGAACCGATCTCTAAATGTCTTGTACAGAAGACATGGGGCAGGATCAGACTGTCCACAGTGTTCCCACGTCGGTCACTTGACATCTTGGGCAGGTCCCCAGCTCCAGCTGAAGTCACTACTGCAGTCAGGGAGGCCCCAAGGTGTGGTCTGGGCAGGCATTCCCGAGGGCCAGGGACGCTGTGGATTGCAGCAGCTCCTTGCCCAGGGGGGTGAAAAGCACCGCGTTGGGTTTGGGGTCTTTAATGAAATCTGTCATGCAGCATCTTTGGCTCTGGAGCAAAGCTAGGACGAGGTGACGTTCCTCTTGTTCACTACAGCAGCTGCCTTATAACTGGCTGCTCCCAGGAGCCCGTATTGGTGTTTTCCTTGAAGATTTTTATTAATATTTCAAACGTACAGGAAATTACAGACAAATGTTTCCCATCCATTTAGATGCTAAATACCTTTAAATCTACACACCAAGATGGAAACTTTTGTCTTCAGTAAATACAACAAACAGATGCAAACAGCTTGGGTGCTCTGGGCTTGGGGAGGCTGAGCTGCCAGGCCAGGTGGAGCCGCTGGCATCGCTCAGGGGAGCTCGGTCTCTGCTTCCATGACAAGTAGTTCTGGAGTCTCACCTTCACTCACCTGGAGAGGGGTAATCTTCCCCACTGGGGAGAGAGCGGGGCCGAGGGGGCGCTGGGGTGCCGTGAGACGACCCAAAGACCTTGGCCGCAGCTGTGGGTGGCAGCAGGGCAGGGGTGAAGGAGGAAGTTGGCTGGGTCCAGTGGGAGTTGAGTTGTCAGATCAGTGCCCTCAGCTGCTGGGTGCTTGTGGTTTTAGGGTTATTGAGTGCGCATGTACGAGCAAACTGGAAAGAACAGCTTGTTGATTTTTTTCAGTGATAAAAGCATGATGACAGTATACCCGCTCCTGGGGAGCCCCTCCCCCGTTTCCTTTATCCCAGGTTTCTCCATCGAGGTTAATCTAATCCTGCGAAATCAAAAACTGTCCAGCGTGTACCTGAAGAGTGTGTAAAGATACTCAGGATAGCTCAGCCCTGCTGTCCTCCAGGTTCTCAAACTGTTACCGTGGGGCAGGTCCTTATCAGAGCAGGTAGAAATTGGGACCTTGCTCCAGGGGGTTGCTCTGCCCTCGGCCTTTGGTCTGTTGTGTTTCACCTGGTCTTTGGTGCGCATATTTTCTGGCTGCTTTATATTCGTGGATGAGCAGGTTACCACCTCCCGCCTTTAATAAACCAAGCTGAATGGGCACCCCCGCCCCCAGGGAATCTGCCTGTCCATCCTGTGACTGCCAGCACCGTCCTTATAGCAAGGACCCTGGGGATGTGTCCATTCCTGTCAGTGTCATGTTAGCTGCTGGTGACAACATCCTTTGCAGGAGGCACCCTGACTCGCCTCTTCCTCGGACAGTAGTGGAGCCAGAAAGAGTGGTGTGGCCCACGCTCAGGTGTCATTGTCTTCCCCCTGTCATGGCAGCCAAGACGCAGGGCGCCTGCCGCAACCCCAGGAGAAGGCAGCATGGGAACATCGGTGCCACTCCGACACCTGTGTTCCTTTCCCATCACACCACCCGTTTCTGCTCCCCAGTCAGGCTGGTTCTTTGTGGCTCAGTTCTGTCACCCCCTAATGAAGTGGCTTTCCGGCTGCGGAGGATTGAGAGCTGCTTCTGGGGAATGTAAGTCGCTAATAGAATGGAAAACACTGTGAAATACTCCAAGGTGCCAAGCTGGGCCCGGCCCAGTGTGGTTCTAAAAGGCTAATAAAAATCCACCAATTAATTGTGACAGCTCAATGGAAAATTATTCAATTGTGAACAGGGGCAAGCTGCAGCTCGGAAGGAGGAGGGGAGAGGTTGCCATAGTAACATCAATGCGCGTTCTCATCGCGGCAGTGGGAGCCAGCCTGGCAGTGAGCAGCACCCGCCCGCCACGCCTGACGCGGGATGGATGCGGGAGACACCAAAGCGGCCTTTGCAGTGACGCTCTGCCCGGACCCGGGGCCATGGCTGCTCCGGGCCGAGCGCAGGCTCTTCCTGGGCTGGAGAAGTTGCTTCCTGAATGCCCCTTGCTCTGAGAAAACCAGGGAAGGAGCAGTCTAGTGGAGGAGGAAAACACCCTGTACCGTGTTTCCCTGTACCTTGACCAACTGTCAGTGACAGGCTCGAGGAGAGAGGTGTGTGGGGACGTGCGGTAGGACTTGTATCTCCCCAGAGGGAAGGCGCTCAGCTCCGGTAACCAAGTTCTAGGGCACACAGGACCTTTAGGGAAGAGGCTGGCATTCCATTATGGTTTGCAGTTGTTACAACTTTTATTTCAAAAGACACACAGCACATCGATACTTAAACATCTGAAATGCAACCTTGCTATAGCAACGATGTATTCCTTCCTAGTTCATCTGTCTGGAGACTCCTGGTGTGACAGACACTGCACCACAGAAAGGACAGCTATCAGAAGGGGCTCTCTGTGCCACAGCAGAGGGTTCTTGCCAGAGGGATCGTGTGTTAATAGGATGGAGAACGAGATATTTTTTTCCTTTTTAACTTTCAGAACCATCCTCTGCACCCAGTGGAATGTGCTCATTCACAGATGTACTTAGGATATCAGCTACCAACGTCCCTGTGGAGGCTGCCAAACATCGATTGCCCCACTGTGGTCACTCAGGCCACTGCCTTGCCCTGCGCGTTCATACCCACAGCCCAGCTGCAGCCTCGTGCCCACGCCAGGGGCTGCTCAGAACCAGACGTCCAGGGGAGGGGGAGGCTGAGACTGACGAGTCTCTCGGTGAGCTGGAACAGCTGCAGCGCTGTCTTCATAAGCGCAACACAGCTTGCTTTCGGCCACCACCTAGTTTTTTGCTTTAGCAAAGTTGGAAATCAAAAGTAAGCAAACTCCTAACCAGTGCTACCGCCGGTTATGCATTAGAATGCCTACATCTTCTCGGTGTCTTCGTCTTTGAGGCTGGAGGTGAAGATGGGAGTGAAGACGGATGGAGGGAGAATCCACAAAGAAACCCTTCTAAGACGCCCTCGCCCTTATCGCCGGCCAAAGCGGAAGCGGAAGCCGCCTTTCTTCCTGCTGTAGCCGTTGAGCTCCTCAGCCAGGTTCCCTAACCGGCCGCTGGCCTTCTCGCCGCTGGCGGCGGGGAAGAAGCCGGTGGCCTCACTGCCTTCATCCTGCCTCCCAAAGCGGAACCTGAGGCCAGCATGCTCTCTGCCCAATGTCCGCAGCCTCTTGGCCTCGACAAGCAGGGCCTGTGGCCATGGAGCTCTGGACCACATGAAGCGGAGTCGGGGCTCCTCGGCCAGGCTGGCCCAGCTCGCTCCAGCTCCGATGCCACCCAGGGCATCTGTGGGTCCTCTTGTGTCCCGTAGAGGAAAGCAGGTGCCCAGCGGCAGGAGAAGGAGGTAGGCCAGGGAGTGAGGGCTTAGCATCTGACCCAAGGACAGAGAGGAAGAAGTTACAGTCTGTACACATGCCACGCAGGACAGCTCGTCAGCGGGACTCCCCAAGCCTGTGCAGCCATCAGAGGGGAGCCCAGCTTCCACACAGAGGCAGGGGGACCAGGCCTGTATTTTATTAGCAAGCTCGAGAGCTGATTGAACCGATTAGGCTGGTTCTCACTGTGCTGCAGTTCCCTGGATCTGATGCCGTGGCAGCCAAGCACTGTGATGCCACCACTGCTGGCTAGCAGAGCCGTGCCCAGGCGGCCCCAGGAGAGCCAAGCGAATTCGGGTTCATTTTTCATTTATAATTATTGGTCCTTGGGCCATATCATCTCAGAGCCATAGGGTAGAAAGTTAAAAGCATCCATCTCCCTCGTTTTCAACTGGATAATAAATGGGTTTAGCTAAGCTGTTTAGCTGGGACACCCTGCTAATGTCTCTTTAACACGGAAATTAATTGCTCCTGGAGGCAGGAAACGGATTTGGTGGTCCCGGCCTAACTTGGACCCCAACCTGGGGAGGAGCGTGGGAACGTAGGGGAGCATTGGTGAGGTGCCAGGCTCTCAGCTGAGAGCTTTGTGCACACACGGCTATCTCATCTTCACAATAAACCTGCTTTGTAGGTACTGTTAGTCCCACTTTTTCAGGCAAAAAAAACTGTTGGAAAGGCTAAGAGATTGTGCCCAGGCCACACAGCTAGAAAGCAGAGCCTCTGGGTTCACCATTCCAACGGCCCGATGGCTTCCTGATGCGCCAAGCCTGTGGGAGATGCGTTTCACACGTATCGGATATGGGCCTCTCGGCCCTCCCCGGGAGGGTGTTACTTCAGCCCCATTTCGCAGAGGCAGCATCACGCTCAAATAGGTGGGGCGACTTTCCCAAGATCTCATGGCTTAAAGTGACAGAGCTGGGGGTCAAGCCCGGGTGGAATGCAAGCCCTGACCTGCTGCCCTATACCACACGTGACAATCGGGGAGGTCTGCAACGGAACTGCCTGGAATGCCCCTGCCTTAGCAACAGTTGCTCCCTTCCCTCGCAAAGGAAGCCTTTTTGGTAATGACCAGTGATGAGTTGGAGCTGGCTTCTTGTCTGCAGAGTGGAACTCAGGATAGAATGGGGAACGCCAGCTCTGCACAAAATGGGACAGAAGTCCCCAGAGCCCTTTCCAAAAAAGGCTCCTTCAAAAACATTTCAAAGAAGTGAGCTTTTTCTTTAAAAAAAAAAATAAGTGAGCTTAGCCAGAAAGCTTTAAAAAAAAAAATGAGGCTGTGCGCGGTGGCTCACTCCTGTAATCCCAGCACTCTGGGAGGCTGAGGCAGGAGGATCCTGCCATTTTACAAAAATGTAAAAATTAGCCAAGCATGTTGGTGCATGCCTGTAGTCCCAGCTACTTGGGAGGCTGAGGCAGGAGAACTGCTTGAGTCCGGGAGTTGGAGGCTGCAGTGAGCTATGATGATGCCACGGCACTCTAGCCCGGGCAACAGAGCAAGACTCTGTCTCAAAAAAGAAAGAAAGTGCTCCCCTTCTACCCAAATCCAATTCTCCTAAGCTTCTCCAGTCCCTCACGGGCTGGAGTGACTTCCCGTGTGCCGAGTGGGGACTTCCACGAAGCAGTTTTCTGCAGGGGTGAGCTCCTTCCCTTCTCCCCAGAGAGAGCACTTTGCTGACTGCTCTGTGGACAGGGACCTTTCCATCCTGGTGGGTAAGTCCACCTGGGGGCGCCTCTGGGTCTCTAGAAAGGTGACATCTTGGTGCAGAACAAGTAGTGTCCCTTCTCCCCTTTTGGGGGGCCGCGGACCCCTTCAAGAATCTGGTAGAAACTGAGAGCATTTGCCACTGAAAGTGGGGCCCCAGCACAAGTCAGGGCTTCAGGCTCCAATGTCTGGGAAACAGCAGGAAACGCCCAGGGCAGAAGGCAGTGGCCCTGGCAGGGCAGCTGTGGCCAATCTCTGCTGCGGGGGCTGTCAGCAAAACAAAGTGTTGGTCTCCACCTCTCTGGGCCTTCCCTGCCATGGTTCCAGGTACCCTCTGCCTGCCTGTGCCCAGCTCCTGACCAGACAAGGGCCTGAGCTGGGGCTCCTAGTGGGGACAGGGCGACTGTGCTCACCGTGTGGCCGGGCCTGCTCCCAGGAGGGCTGGTGGGTCCCTGGGCTCCGGGGCTGGGCGAGCTTCTGTGGGTCCTCGTCCAGGAGGTGTGGCTCCCAGGTTCTCCCTGCTTTATACAGGCTGTCCGTGTACCTGCCCCCGCGCGTCTGATTGCCGCACATTCCTGACCCTGGGATTCCATTGGGGACGCTGGTGGTGAAGGAGGGGGCAGCGCTGACCGCACTGATGAAAGACCAGCACAAGCAGGATGTGGCCTGGTAAGAGGACAGCCAGGCTGCCCTTTGGGGGCGAGTGGCGGGCGGCGTTAACTAGGAATCATGCGCAGGGACTCGCGAGTGCCTTGGCGGAGGTGTTGCCGCTCACCCTCACTAACCCTAACAGTCCTGCCTTTGTGGGGCCGGCTTCTGGAGAGGACGTGGGGTGACTAGATGTCCACACCGTACATGCCTGCCTGGCTAGCAGGACTGCCCCCGTGGGCAGGGTCGCAGACACCTGTGAAGCCAGCGCTTACCCTTGCCCTTCCTGGTGAGGTGAGAAGTTCTGCTCTGGAGCCTGTGAGAGGCGAGCCGGGCAGTGGGACCCCTGCTTCCCATGGGGGTGTGCAGGAGGGGCACGGAGCCACACGGCCGGGCAAGCCTCCTCAAGCCCTGGCCCCGGCGCCACAGTCTGTTTGCTCCTTAGAAGGCAGGCTCCGTCTTTCCCAGCCTGGCAACCCCGCCTGGCTCGGTGCCCCTTGCCTGCTGGGGAATATTTCCCAAGCTCCGCTGGCTGTGGATGCCTCATCTTTCTGTACGTTGGCTGGGTGATCACACCACCCCTCGGGCCTCAGTGGTGGGCCCCCGAGGTGAGGCCGTCACCTCCCCAGTGTGGACCTTGGCAAGGGCTCCTCGACTCCAGGCTCCTCCCACATTGGCACGCACAACAGAGGATGCCAGCACTCGGCACTCCCTGCCCCGAGCTGAAGCGGCTTTGGGGCAGGGGCTGGTGGGGCAGCCGTCAGGCAAGCTGTGAGCTTCCCTGGGAAGTTTCCTTTGGTTGAGGGGTGGTCCAAGATGACCAGCAGCCCCCTGCCCTTGATTCTCAAGGTGAGAAAATGAGGCTCGGGAAGGGTGGGATTTGGGTGACAGCCTGGCTGTGCTGAGCCCAGGCCCCTGACTTGGGGCATGGACCCTTCCCTGCCACCCACTTCAGCCACACGTGAGCCCTCAGAACTGGGTTCCATGCCCAGCTCGGCCATGGGCCAGTTGTGACCTTGGTAGTCCCGTCCCTGTCTGAGCCTCCGTTTCCTCACCTGGCTGGGGACAACAGCAGTGCCCACGTCCTGAGGTGCGGGCTGTCGGGGGCCGCACGGTAGCCACCCAGTCTTGTTGGCAGTGGCTATTAGGGAGAGCCCAGACGGTGGAGCCCTTGTCACCCCCCAGCGCAGGCTTCCTGGGTCTGCTGGCACCCGCCATCCCCTCGGAGCCCAGCTGTGAGCTGAGGCCCCTGCCGCAGGAAACCTCTCCCGGAGTCCTGGCCCTGGCCCAGGCCTGTCCACCTTCGCAAAGCCCAGACCCAGCCTTGCCAGAGAGCCCTGGACCCTGTTTGTGGCTGAACTTGAGCAGGCCTGGGCAGCTGTAAGAACCCAAGTCCAGCTGACCCTTCGAGCTGGAGCTAGAGCCACTTGTGGCCGAGGGGACCCATGTGGGGGGTGGGGATGTTAGTTGGGCAGGGCCCCACCTGGGGTGGGTGTGGCCCCTGGGGGGCAGGTGGCCGTGATTACCCTGGTGACTGTCGTGGCCTGCCTGAGGACCCATCCTGGCCATCCCCACCTCTGTGTCTCCAACCCTGTGGTCTAACGCGAGCTGTGCAGGTGGACAGGACTCCGTGCCTGGTCGAGGGTATGGGACTGGGATTCGTGTTCCATCAGCCGGGACTTGGAAACCTCTGCCACACAGGAGTGTGAGGCCCCTCCAGCTGCCCCCCAGCCACGGGACAGGGCCAAGTGCAGAGCACAGCCACCACGGGTCTTCCACCAGCCCCGCAGACGCTAGGTAAATACTGGATTTTATTAAGTAAACTCAAGGGATTGTTTTATCCGTAAGCCTCAAATTGGTTTTATGAATAAATAGCCATTGGGGACTGTTAGTTCTTAATAAAGAGGCTCGACTCCTCAGAATGCCAGCCGCAGCCACAGGAGAGCCCGGCATGGACAGCTGATCACCTGGGGGTCCTGGGTTAGCACAGATGGGGAGGCCCAAATCCATCCCCCGAAGCCGACGCCAAGAGGATACCCCCGGCTGCCGGCCCGGCCCCCCCACTTCTCAAACAGCCGGGTCCTGCGGTCTCCAGGGCTCCAAGGCTACCTGGGAAATCAGCCACTCTGACAAAAAGGATGGGGACGTTCAGGGGAGACAGGGCGAGATGTGGTCCTGGCACGTCTGGGGGTCTGACCCACTCGTGCCCTGACACGGGGTGCGTCCAGCTGGTCAGAGGCAGAGGCAGAGCTGGGTCACCACGAGACTTTATTGGAGACAGAACACACACGACGCCAAGGGCACACACCTTGCCTAGCGACTATCCTACGCCACGCCGGCCCTCAGACCTCCCTCCCCACTTCCCCCCAGATCCCACAGATGCCCCGCCGCAGCCCTCTGGGTTTGCAGAGTCCTGCCAGCTGCTCGAGCCGGTCAGAGTCTGAGGACAAGCTGCTGTTGCAAGCAGATGGAGAAGCAGAGGCCCTGGGAAGGCCCAGTCACTTGGGCCAACGCTCAGTGTGTAGTCTCCTTGTTCTGGGTTCTGCAAGTCCCCTGCTGGGTCCTCCTGCTGGTGTGTTCCTGAAGCCACAGGACAGGGACCTGCAGCTGGCCCTGGGCCTTGCTCACGTCCCGTGTCACACAGACACGGCTCCCCCTTCTGCCCCCTCCTCCGCTTGGGGCCAGCGCCCTTGGTTTAGCAGGTGCGGTTCATGCTGACACGTGCCACTAACACTCCAAATCTGCGCTCTCGGGTGGCAGCGCCTCGGGAGCTCTGGCTTCGGGTAGGTGGCGGCAAGGGTTGGAGACCAGGAGTAGGTGGGCACTGGCGATGTCACTTTTGCCCCAAAGACAAACATAAAACCTATTCACATGCGACCGCAGGGGAAACGCCCTCTGAGAACTGCGCTCGGCTCTGTCCTCAGCTCCCGGCTGAATGCGCTGAGGCCACTAGGGGAGAAACCGAGGGTCCTTCCACCCTCCGGACTCAGCGGGCTCAGGAAACCAGCTGGGTGGCCTTAGGTTTAACGCTGAGACATACGCACAGTTCGAGGAGCGAGAAACGAGGCCACTGGCTGACACAGAACCTGCCTGCCTGTGCGTGTGGCCGGGCGGCTGCTGGAGGACGCCGCCCGCGGACCCTCTCCCACCTCGCTGTCCTCATCAAGGGAACAGGGAGAGGGGCTTGGTTAGGTGACATGTGGGACAGTAGGGCCACAGGCAGGCCCAGCAGGACAGGGTCTGAGTGCAGTGACTGTGGGTGCTGTGTGACCCTGTCACACGAGTCCCCTCGTCCTGGTCAGGCCTCAGTGGAGTCGCCCCTCCCCCACACGCGCTCTCAGCTCTCTCCCCCTTGTCCTGTAGTCACTCCCATCTCGGTGATGTCAGACCATGGGCAACAGAGCAAGAGTGGGTGTTCGGGGACCGTTCCTGCTCAATGCCAGCCCTCAAAGGACACCCATCAGGACCGTGGGGCGGGCGCACTGGCCGGGGCTCGCCCTGTGGCGCTTGGCAGGGCCTGGAAGAGGCTGCGGCTCTAGGGCAGTAACTGGGGTTCTAGAAGGGACGGTGTCTCCCGTGGGGCCAGCTGCTGAGAACACGTGCTGCCTGGACCTGGACCACAGGCTCCCGGGGCCGCCCTCACCTGTCCCCCGGCCCTGCGCCAGGCCCGAGCTGCTCTGCGTTTGTTCGGCAGCCAGGCCCTGGCACCAGGGCCCCCGCGCTTCCTGCCGCACACGCACGTCTGCGAATCCATTAACATCACACTCACCGGAGTCTGTTTGATGACACATCAGAAAGCGCTTGGCACTTTCTAAACAGCGGCTGGCACGCCAGGCTGGCAGCTCCAGCCGGGGCTCCCTGGAATCAGCTCAGGGCGCCATGACCGGGCGCCCGTGGGCTGGCGCTCTGGGCTGCGAGAGGATGGGAGGAGAGGCCAGGGAGGGGACTCCCTTCAAATCCCATGTGCTCGTCGCACCCACACCTCGCCTCCACCCTGCTGCACCCGGACTGCTCCCTGGGCTGTAATCGCGGTTTCTTGGCCGTCTCTGCTGGTGGCTGGCTACTGAGAGGGCAGCGGCCAGCCGTGTCCAGCGCCCAGGGCCGACTGGGCCCTGGCAGACTGAAGTGCTGCAAACGCTTGCTGAATGCCGAGGAGCAGGTGACTCTAGCGGGGACGGCCCGGTCACACGGCCAGTCAGAGGCACTTGGGCCCTTCCTACCACCCCTGGCCAACTCTGATTTATTATTTTTTAAGCATAAACTTTGGTGGGAGGGGAAGAGAGAACTGAACGTCCCCCCTGCCTGCCTTCAGGAGTCCAGTGGAGAACACACCCGCCCTGCTGCCTGCGGGGGTGCGAGCTGTCCCGTCCCGTCCGCAGCTCCCCAGGCTGATTTCCGCCCTCTCAGAGGCCCCCATCAGGCCCCCACAGGCGGGAACTTGGGAAACAGCCCTGCCCTTGGTCCCGACAAGAGCGCGAGAGGGCCCAAGGCTGCCGAACCGGCCGCTGAGGGCCGGGGTTCCAGGCTCTGGTGCCGGCAGTTCCCAGCTGTGCGGGGGGAGGCGGGGGTGGGATAACAGCGCGTTGGGCGGACGCCGCAGTTAAACGTCTGGGCGGTGCCTGGCCTGGTGCCTCAGTGCCCCACCCCGCGACTCGGTCCAGGTGGTGGTGCCCACGACCACCAGCAGGGGGCGGCCTCTCCAAGGAGACAGCAGCCTCAGAGAGGATGGGTTGACAGCCACCGAACACCCCAGCGGCCTCCACCCAGGATCCCAGAAAACCGAGAAGTCCTCGTTGGCCCAGCCCAGCGCAGCCCAGCAGTGCGGGGTCTGCCCCCACCTCCCAGAGGCGGGAGAAATGGGGTGGGGGCTCCGGCGGAGCCGTAGGAGGAAGGCAGGAAGTTGGGCAGGAGCAGAGCGAGACCTTATTGGAGACAGCGGGTGGACACAGCAGCAAAGGGGGCTGGAGACCCCCTGGGCCTCCACGGAACTGGCCCCAGCCTTAGGGCATGGGTCCCTGCAGGCAGCTTTGCCCCAGCCTGGCCTTGGAGGGTAGTGCGACCCAGCCACCCAGCCCACAGCCATAAGAGTCGAGAGCAGCACGGTGAGGTCCTTTGGGGAGAGGTGAGTCCTCCAGGCACCCAGGAAACACGGGTGGGGGCTGGTGTCAGGAGGGCTGGAGGACACTGGCCTCAGACCTGGCATCAGGAACACCAGAGCATTCCCCTCTGAACTGGACTCCCCGTAATGCCAGGTGTTTGGGCTGGCAAAGCAGAGGGGCTACCTGGCGGCACCTTCCAGAGCCAGGGCGTGTGGCAGACTCCACCATCCTGGCCAGGAGATGGCAGACACTTAGCACAGGAGCCAGTCTGGGCAGGTAGAATTCGGGGTCATAAAATTTGCCAGTCTCCCATCAGCAGAGGCAGGAGACAACGTTAGCTGCCAAATGGAGGGGTGGGGACAATGAGAAGGTGGTGTGTGACCTTACTTGCCCAGGGAGATTAGTGTCTGGGCCGCCCTGGCCCATCCCCACCTGAGAGCAGTCTGCCAGGCATGGGGGGGGGCAGAGAATGTTCTCACGGGAGTGGGTAGGGGGACGGGGATGGGATGGGAGGCATGGGAAAGGGGTGGGGCCACAGGGCAAGCAGCTGGATGATGCACCGGTCTAGTGGTCCTCCCGGACCGGCCGGATCTTCATCTCAGAGAACTTGAGTGAGTACTGCCAGCCGGTCCAGGAGGACCACTCCACGCCATCAGCATAGGAGGCATGTGCACCTCGCAGGTATTGCCCGTTAAGGTTTGATGTGTGGCAGTTGCGGTACCACCAGGCACCACGGTAGAAGGCAGCACAGTTGTTCTCCGAGTGGTCGCTGTCACGGTCCTTGGTGGTGAACCTCATGCCACTGTGTTTCAGGAGGGAGTCACCTGTGTGGTGTGGACACGGGGGCACAGGTACACCTATGTGTGTCGTATGTGTGAGCACAAACACTGACATGCTGCACACAGACCTGGATGTGAGTGTGCACACACGGACACGTGCTCCTCACACATACACCCTGGTATGCACACTTGCACACGTACCTGCCGGTCCACACCCAGAGGTGTCCATGCAGCGCACACACATGATGCCTCCCTGGTGGTCCCCAGGGTCTAGCTGGCTGCCCCGGGTCTAGGCAGTCTCTGTGCCTCCTCCCAGCTTTTCCACCTTCCTTCCTCCTCCCTTTCCTGCCTCGGCCTGAGAGGAGAACCCAGCCCAGGGGGATTTGGCCACCACACTTAGAGCAGACCCAAACCCCAGGTCTCTCAATTCCTGGCTCTGGACTCAGTTTACTCTTCTGTAAAATGGGCAAACAATGCAGGCTATGCTGGCTTCACATTGCAGGGGTGAGGACCGGGGAGACTTGGAGGTGGAGACGAGTGGCCTTGACCGTGGTCCCCTTCCCCGCCCCCCACTGCAGTCTGGGGCCTTACCTGCAGTGCCTGAGTAGTCGGCCACGGTGAGCGGGTACCCGTCTTCCTCTGGGTCCACGGAGAACAAGCCCACGCCAAAGCTCCCGTAGTGGGCATAGGCCGTGCCATTGTCAAAGTCCTCCAGGTCCACGTGTAGCTCGTAGGCAGCCTGCGTGGTCAGCGCGTGGATCCTCTTCAGTCCTGAAGTGGGGAGAAAATGGTGGGAGAAGCTGAGGGGCTTCAGAGTGACCCTTGAAGAGAACTGAGGAGAAATGACAGCTGAGTTACTGTGATTGGTGACAGAAAGGGACAACTACCACCAAGTATGTGCTATCGGCCCTGGACTACTTTCTTCTTCCTGCGGGCCTGTGTCTGGCAAGGAACTGAGGACTGACAGTTTTCATGTGTGGTTTTCTCTATTCATTTGAAGGTGGGCTCTGCTTTCCAGATGTAGGGTTCTGAGCTGATCGCTGGCAGAGAGACTGCAGGAGGTGGGGTCTGGGGGTGACAGCACCCTATCCTCCCTCAGGCTCTGGGCTCCAGCCAAAGCCAGACGGGATCTAGTACTTGCATTTCCCTGAACCTGGCCTCTGAGCGTTTGCACAGGCTGTTCCTCGGCCTGGGACAATGGTCCCTGCTCCTCGCCTGGTCACCTTCTGTTCTTTCTCAGGCCTCACGTCGGGAAGGCTGCCTGGCCTCCTGTCAGCGTTGAAGACCTCTGCCGGCCCCTGTGCCCTGCCATCAGGGTTTATCATTTTGGGTCGCGGCTGCTGTTTCCCTGTTGGCCTCCCCATCAGTGGGGTGGCCGTGTGGAGCCACGTCTGTCCCAGCGCCGCGCAATGGCTGCTTGCTGGACGCCAGCTCAGCAGAGGGCGGCAGGAGGCGGTGCTCCGCACCCGTGTCCCGGCCTGGCTCTGTACCCCTGCCACGGCCCGCCCCACTTTCTCCTCCCCTCCTTGGCTCTGCCGCGCCATCCTAAGGTCCACGCCAGCCCCCAACTCACACACTCGGGTGCCTCCTGCCTGTGTGATTACCTCTTGATTAACAGGGCATTTAATTAAACGCCTTACAGGTTAGCCGCAGCGAGTGACATTTCATCAGCCTCGCCCTCCTGCCTGCCTCTCACTGGCTCCAACCGCCCCCCCCGGGTCACTGTGTGCGTGCTGATGGCGCTGGAGCCTGTGCGGACCCCTCCCCATCCGGCCCGGGCAGAAACCTCTGGTCCCGTCTGCCAGGTCCAGGGAACAGAAGTAGCCGTGAGAAGAGTGACAGCAAAGCTAACAGCAGACTTCACCCAGCAGCTCCCCGCACAGCCTACATTCCTCCCCAAGGACCCTCGGGGACACAGGCTGTGAGAGCACAGGGTCCTGCCAAGGTCCCCACCTGCCTGTGCTCCCCGCTCCTCCCAGGCCAGAGGCTCAGGGTGAGTGCTCCCCTCCCGGGCCGGCTTCCACACCTGTAGAGTGGGCCTCGCAGGGCCGGCCGGCGTGAGGGTCTGGGAGAGCTTCACACACTGAAAGGCAGACAGTAGGTGACAATGACAACAGCCACCACCTGGACAGCACTCACGAGGGCCAGGCACTGTTCTGAGCGCTTCATGCAGATCGATGAATCAATCTGCCCACGTGAATGCCAGAATCCCCGCACAGCTCTGCACGCAGTGCCTGGCCCGCCGCACGCATTACCCAGGAGTTCGCTGCTGCTCGCTGGAGACCAGCGGAGGAGGGTCTGTGACTGTCCCTGTCCCACGGCTGAGGAACATGAGGCCCAGGGAGGTTAGGCAGCTGGCCTCGGTCACTCAGCCGGTGAGCGGCACAGCTGGGATCGAACCCAGGCGGAAGGGCCCAGACCCCTTGCTCTTGTTTGGGTCTTACCCAGGACAAATCACGTGACCCAGGAACAGGGCAAGAGGGAGACCATGGTGGGGGGGCTGTTGAGAGATTCCTGTTCCATTGCTAAATGGTCCCTGGCACCCGAAGAGGCCATTCCTTTGGGCTAAGCCATGCTCCTAAGGGGTACCCTGAGGGCGGGGGGACGCTGCGGCCTGGGTTCCTCCCTACCCTTCCTGCCCCCTCCTTCTTCCAGGGTCACTCCTGGACCTTCGAGGCTGCTCCCGGATACCCTGGGCCTGGCATGGTGAGCCGAGATCCAACCCCATTGTCCTCCAGGTTCAGACCAGCAAGCGCAAGAAGGCTTGGGGAAAATGCACACCTCCCACACGGTCACCCCGTGGACTTCCAGAGGGATTAAAGATCCGAACCTGCAACACTGAAAAACCTCAGAAAACAATACTGGAGACATTTTTAATACAACCGGGAGGGAAAAGCAGGGCCTAAAACCCAGGAGATGTGAAGGAAAAGATTGGCAGAATTGACGATGTAAAAATTTAAAACTTCTAGGAAATAAGCAATAACGAGCAAAAAAAGGAAGAAAAGAAAAGCAAAAGCAAGCCGAAAGACAAATGGCTGGGAGCAAGTATCCATCATTTGTACGGGACAAAGGATCAATAACCTTAATATATAAAGAGCTCCCATAACTCAATAGGAAAAGACAAAAACGCTCAATGAGAAGGTGACGGGGGGTGTGGAAGGACAGCGGGAGGGGACCGTGCAGGGCTGGGGACGCCCCGCGTTGACATTCCCGTCAGGGCTGGTGTCTGCAGGACGCGCTAATCAAGGCCGGATTACACGCCTCCTCCTGCACCGTCTGCGGCTGTGATAGATTTCAATTAAGATACCTCGCAGACCCGCCGCGCTCCGCGGGGATGGGTGGCGATGAGGGGGCCAGCCCCCCTCCCGCCGCCTGCTCCTTATCTTTACGCCCACTTGGGTGGGGAGGGACTGAGGCAGGGTCTCCCCGTCCTGCCCCTCCTTCCAGCCACGCAGCTCAGGTCTAGGGCGAGGCTGGGCTGGGCTCTCCCCATCCTAACACACTCACACACTGTGACAAGGGACATTACTTTTCTGAGCATCAGTTTCCTCATCTCTAAACACAGGGGACGAAAGCAGTGCCCCCTCCTCGGTGAGTACAAGGTGTCAGGGGCGCACAGTAGGTGGGCAGTGTGCACGGACTGTGCCTATGAAGTCAGTACCCATCTGGGCCCCGCCCTCGTGGGCCCCACGTCGGGGAGGTGGACATTAGTGACAGATCAGCCCCAGGTGCCTCTGTGCACACAGCGGGTGGGCACCACCTCACGGCTTCCACCCTGCCTGGGGGCCCCCACCCCCACCCGCCAGCAGCTCCACTGTGTCCTTACAGACCTGGGACCCTCCTGACCCCCTGGCACCCAGGCCTGGGCTCTCAGCCCTCAGCCACCTGCCCACACCTTTGCTGCCCTCCCCTCCCGCCCCTCTGCTCTGTGTGACACTGGGGACTCAGCGGTGGGGACCTCCTGACAGCCATGCCGGGAAGTTACAGTGCCAGAGGAGCAGCCCGCACACTGCAGCCCACTGCCCACAAGTCACTTCCACGCAGTCTAAGAACAACGGGACGGGCGCTCATTGGGCACAGGTTTCTTTTTCGGGTGAGGAAAATGTCCTGGAATGAGTGGTGACAATTGTACAACTCTGTGGATATACCAGAAACCACTGGATCCTACACTTTAAAATGGTGCATTTTGTTGTATGGAAATTGTATCTCAAAAAAAACCCAACAAAAACCTCAAGCCACAGCCACCTCCCAAATATATATATGTGACCTCAAACTTGTGGTTTTTGAGGACATTACTGTTTAGAATGAAATTAGATATTCAAAAATTTTAAATACTGAGTGATTTTAAAGGCAAACAGTAAGTACATAATAATAATATTAACAGAACCTTTTTGAGCCCTTACTTCGTGCCAGGCGTGGACTGTGTCCCAGTTGTGGGCAGCCTGTGAGCACCTTGGGACAGGCAGGACCACAGCTGGGAGCATCAGCCAGCTGCTCGGTGGGAGTCACAGGCTCGGTGTCCCCAGCACAGCTATGGGGCACGGCTGACCCTGGAGACAGGCTGTGCCGGGGTCATCCTTGGTCCTCCCGGTGCCTGGGATCGAGCCCGACACCTGCCCCGGCTCACGCCATTCAGGACAGCGAGCAGGTCCCAGGGCGACAGGAAGGGGCCTCCTGGTCACCCCCACAGCTCCGCGACCTGGTTCCAGGGGCTGTGGAACCCTCAGCCTTTAAGAGCCCACATCCGCAGAGCCCACCCCCGCCGCCCACACCTCCTTTGGCTCCATCCTCATTGGCCTCGTGCGTCCTGAATGGCTCAGTCACCCTGACGGGCAGCACCTGTGAGCCGGCTCAGGTGTGCTGAGGCCCGGCAACCCAGGCCAGGCCCGTTCAGGGAGGGGCTGGGAGCCCGCAGCGTCAGGAGCAGGCCGCCCGGGCCCTCACCTAGCCAGTGCTCCCCCGTGAGCTTGCCGAAGCCGTCGCGGTACGCCTCCCAGCCCCGGAAGAAGTTCACGGAGCCGTCCTCCCGGCGCTGGAACACCTGCAAAGGGAAGAGGAGGGTGGAGCGCGGGGGCCGCCTCTCCGGCACCCCCAGCCGCCAGGGTGTCCACAGGTACTCCCTCCCTGCTCCCGACTGGCCATTTCCCTCAGCAGCCCCCGGCCCCGGCCCCGGGCCCTGCAACAGAGGAGCCTCGTGTGGCAGGAGGTGGGATGGGCTGGATGCCACCCGTCCCCAAAATGTCCCCTCAAGGCCTCTCGTGGCCTGGGTTGGGGTGGAGGAAACCCGGCTTCCCGGCCACCTGTGCCGCCGCGCTTTGGGACCCTGGGCTGGTCTCTGCTCTGGCCTTGGCCCCCCACTGGTCAAATGAGGGGGTGGGCAAGGGTCCTGGCACCTACTTCCAGGTCAAAACTGAACAAAACCGTATTCTCGAGTTTGTTAAGAACCAAGAACAGCCTCCCTTAGGCGAGGCCTGGGAGCCCCGGCTCGCAGCGCGGCCCGAGAAAGCCTGGGCAGGGTGGGGCCTCGGGAAGGCGGCGAGCGGCTCTCGGAGGACCGGGAGGGCACGGCCGGGCCGGGTATGACCAGGGCACCAACGAGCCGCCGAGCTGCCTCCGTTCCTCATTCTAATGCCATTCCTGATCTGGGAGTCGGGAATCCCATCGGTTAAATTGCTTTGAAATAAGCACCCGCTGGCCCAGGCAGAGCTGCCTCGAGTATTTACAGGAGCCGCTGACGCTCTGTCCCCGCACCGCCCAGCCCTTTCTGTCTAACAAGCCTTTTCCGGCTCGCTCGCCTAGGCAGCTCCCCGGCCGCCGCCTGCCTCCGTCTGTGCCAGTGTCTGCCGTGCTGGGGATGCGGCCCGCGCCAGCTTCATTACTAAGCAGCCGGTTCCCGCGGCTCGGAACCGCCGCGTGCCAGGCCTGACCGGCAGCGTCTGCTCAGTGAGTCCGCGGGGACCTGTCAGTCGCGGCATTTGGGCAGCTCTGACGTCAGGGGGCTGCAGGGAGATGACACCTCTCTTTTCCTGCTCCTCTACCTCCAACGCGGCTGGCCCTGCATGGTGGAGGCGGTATTGACCCTGAGCACGCGCCTGTGAAAGGCCGGATCCGCAGGAGGGAGCCGCGTGACCCAGGAGGTCTGAAGCCCGCAGGAGGCCCAGCTGGCGAGGGAGTTGCTGGGCCTCTGGCCTGGGGACCGCGCCCTGAACACACCGGTGCTGAAGGAGGCTCCATGCAGGTGGGGAGCCCGGCGGTCACGGGTCTGGGTGCTAGAGCCCCAGTGCTGCCACTGACTGCTCTGGCAAGTCACTCCAGTTGGGGGAGCCCCTGGGCCCCCACCTGTCTCCTCCTCGCGGGAAGGGACACGGAGATTGCAGACGGCCGACATTCCTGTTGAACTCGTCTGCATCGACACCAACTTAGAAACCACAGCAATTGTTGGCCAACGTGGGCACTTTAGCTTGAGAGGTGACGGGTTGTGTCCCATCCACGACCCAGAGAAATGCAGTTTACATTGTCACACACGTTTATATCTGAAACTAACGCTCCCTGAAGTGACACTCACCCTCATGAAGAAGAATGAGCTCTAATTTCTTTTGTGTTCTATTCCACCCTATTTGATTTAAAAAATAATGTTGATCACAGCCCATCAAGTGGATGTTGCTGCCTGCCCGAGGATCGCAGTCTGCAGTTGGAGCCACGCTGCAGCCCGGCCTCTGCTGCGGACTGTCCTCCTCCACCGGCTCAAACAGGCGACCGAGTGCGCCGGCACTGTGCTGCCATCTGACTTGGAAACCCTGTGCCCATCCTTGAGCCGACTGCAGCACAACGTGGCCTGACGGTCCATGTGCTGAGGGTGGTCTCCAGGCGCCGGGCTGTGTTTTGTCTGGCTCTGAGACCCAGGGAGACCTGCAGCTGTGGCTTCATGTTTCTGGGACCAGCTGGACGTCTGGATGTCACCAAGCACAGAGGCCTTTAATTACAGAGCAAGGCCCAGCCGGGCAGGAGGATACCAGGAGGGAAGCCAGTAAAGAATCGATGTGGCCACGTCCCGCTCCAGCCCCACCCACCCTGAATCCCCTCTTAGGCAAAAGGGTGGGGAACAAATTAATTACCAGTTAATTCTGAGGCTAAAATATGAATTGGTCCGGCTCCCGGGGCATCTCTCTTGGGTTCTGGCCGGGGAGTGATTAATGTCGAAACACCGCCGCTGCGGCCTCTTGGGCAGACGCCACGAGTGGGAGACAGTCGGAGAGTGTTTTCTTGGTGCAGATTCTCAAGAGCCAGCCGCCGGCACATCTTGGAAGTGCCGCTCAGGGGGCCTCTGCCAAGGGAGCGCTCGGCCCACATGGTCCTGCAGATGGTGCTGGGTGGGTTCAAAGGAAGGAGTCGGCTGGAAGGGAGAGAGCAGCTGCCGCCGTGGGGGCCGCGGGATGCAGAGATGCCCCCGAGCTTCCTGGGCCTGTTGCTCCACAGGTCCCGGCCCAGCCGGGGCCACCAGACTCTGTCCAACCTGCTGCTTGTTTGCCAGGGAGCCAAGAGCATGGAGTGGGTGTCCCGAACACCCAAGCCGGGCTCTGTGGTCACCCCAGCACCAGGCCAGTGCCGTAGGGGGTGGCATTTGTGCTCCCATTTGGCAGGTGAGAAGACTAAGGCTTGGAGACCTGGGCAACCTCCGTAGCGCCCAGCTGCCCCCAGGACAGAGCTGGGGATGACAGTGGACAGTGCAAAGGCTGGGGGGCGCCCATGGCTTGGTAGTGACATTGATCCTCTGTGCTGTGAGCCACCTGTCCCTCTTGGCTGGCACCCAGGAGACCCGAGTTCCACCCAGACTCTGGCCACAGGCTGTGTGGCCTTCCAAGTCTTGCCTTCTGTCCTGCAAAGCGAGGTTACTGCGGGGGCCCAGTGTGTGCTTGGGTGCACAGGGATGACTCTGCCCTCAAAGCTCACAGCCCCAGGAGAGAGGGACATGCAAGCCGACAAAGGGCAGAGCAGCCCACAACCTGGCACATTCCTCCAAATCCCATGCCTCAGTTTCCTCATCTGTAAAACGAGGATTATACCAGCCTCAGCCCACAGGCTTTGAGGAAGATTGAATGAGCCAGTGCACAGCGGTCAATAACCGTAACCAAAGGGCTCGCTGGGAGCCCAGAGAAGGAGTGCCCTCCTCTGCGGGAGCAGCTAGGGGTAGTCTGGGGGGCTTCCTGGAGGAAGGGATGTTTGGCTGAGCTACAGATTGAGCAGGGCCTAGCCAGGTGGCCAGAGGAGCTGAGACCAAAGAGACGTGGGGCATGGGGGGGTCCAAACCCTGTAAGATCGGGGGGTGCCTTTGAAGGGTCCTCGGGAGTCAGCATCTGGGGTTTTCCCAGACTATGATGAAGCCGCCGCAGAAACCGGTTGCGGCAGGATCGTGGCGGTTGCATAGCTGTGGCGCCCACCAGCCTCCCAGGCCTCCGGAGCAGGTGGTTCTGGGAGGAGGCGGAGGGGCTGTAGCAGAGGCAGATTCTTGTTTTTAAGAAACATAGAACTTGGATGTGTGAGCGAAAGCAGCGCTTCAAAGGCAGCCCTTGGGGAGCCTCCGCCGCGTTCCTAGGAGGCTGCGTGTCCTTGAATCCTTCCTGGGCACCTCTGGGCAGCGTCCCCAGGGAGGCCTCTGGGCTTGCTGGCAAGAGCACAGGTTCCGGAAGGAGGCAGAGCTGAGTTCAAATTCTGCCTCTGCCTCTCACAGGCCATGTGACCTCAGAAAAGTCATGGAACCTCTCTGAGCCTCAGTTTCCCTCTCTGTAAGCCCCTGCAGTGCCGCAGCGAAGATGCGCCGTGTAAACGTCGTAAACCAGGCGGCCCCGGTAGGTCTGCCCGGCGTCCCCGCCCCTCCCTCCAGAGCCAGCTGCTGGGCCCAGACGGAAATCGGGCCCACTCCTTGTTTTTGACTGAAAATGGTACCCCCGGGCTTGGCGCCCGGCCACAGCTCCCAGGCTTGGCAGTCGGCGCCCGCAGCTCCCGGCAGAGCGCTGCTCAGGGCTGCCATTCACCGGCACGAGCGTTTCCCGTGCGCCAGCCGCGTCCGTTACAAGCCTCGTTGGTGCAGGTCGGCCACAGGAAGGTGAGGGCACGGTGGCCGGTCACCTCCTCATTGTTTACATGTGTGTGCTTGGGGGACCACTCCCCAGGGCAGGCGTGGCCCAGGAAGCAGCATGGGGACGCTGTGGCGCACTGACATCACAGCAGGCCCCTTGCTGCCGCAGACCCTGCGACAGGCAGAGCTGGCCACAGCGCAGCAGGAAGCAGCAGGGCTGCAGCCCCATCCCAACAGCACCCCCATCCCCTGCGGAGCTTCTTACCCGCCCCGAGCCTGGTCCCACCACGGGGCTTTGATGTTCTCAGGCGAGGGCAGGATTTTCCTGCCCACCAGAGCTCAGGCCCAGAGGGAAGGAGCATGGGGAGGGAGGGCCGCCCTCCCGCGGGGCCAGTTAGAGGCACATCTGAACCTGCTGACCCTGCGCGCAGGAAAACGCCTGGCCGAGTGTGGCTGCTGGCAGAACAGGGTTTGGGCCACCTGGCACTCACAGTATTGAGGGACGCTGGCAGCGTCGTGGATCAGAGCACGTGGGCATGGAGCCACACTGAGGCTAGTCCAGGTCCCTGCTGTAGGTCCCAACTTGTGTGACCTCGGCCAGTGATTATGCAAAGACAGAGGGTTGACAATTAGAGCTGGGTGGCAGCACCCCCTGGGCAGACCTCGTGGGGGCGAGGCTGCCCTGCAGGGCGGGGAGGCTGGGTGGCAGGGGGCAGAGCCTCCTCCGGAGCATCCAAAACCTGCACAGGCTCTGGGCACGGCCGCCCCATTCCCCAGGTCCTGCAAAGCGGCAGCACAGGGCAGGGGGCTGCCCTACTGGCCAGAGAGGAGGGGCCCAGTTCCTGTGTTCACAGGGAGCCCCCAGGCTCACCCTACTTCACCCCTGCCTCCCTCCTTGTAGGCCAACAGCCTATGAAGGATTCTGACTTTCCCCATGTCCGTGAGGCAGCTCTACATTATACCCACTTAACAGATGAGAAAAGTGAGGCTTACAGAGGTGAAGTTACACTGCCAAAGGATGGACCTGTGATGGGTGTCACAGAGGGGCAAGAGGATCACCCTGCATGACCAAGCCCATCATCTCCCCTGCCTTGTCCTTCACCCAGACCCCCTCATACCAGATATGCCAGAAACAGGGAATCTCCCTGCCTGTCACTTGCTCCAACCCCCAGCCCTTGGATCTCCCATCTGGCTCTTGGTGGCCTCAGACCAGGTTAGGGGCCTCTCCTCTGGGCCCCCCATGGCCTCCCAGCCCTGACACAGTCGACTGACTTGTCCCACCAAGTCGGGAGCTGGCTGGTCTGTCTGAGGCCCTGCTGACTGCCCTGTGCCTGGCCTGGTGCTGGTGCTCAGGGTGTGGACATTTGAATAAGGGAGCGCCACCGTGTGACAATGCCCCGGAGGGTTACTGGCTGCGTGGCCTTGGGCAAATCTCTGGCCCTCTCTGAGGCTGCCCGGTGGCCTCCCGGGGTTAAGGGGCCCCAGTGCAGTGCTGGGTGGGGCAGGGGCACATAAACTGTAAAGTGCGCCTCGGACGGGCAGGGCTGCTGAGCCCCGTCCCTGCACGCTCTGGTCTCTCTGGGCAGCAGCTCCAGGCGCCCTGTCCCCCGGGAGGGCTGCCCGGCACTAGTGCTTGAAGCCTGGCTCGTTGGACACGGAGCCTAATGAGAATGGATGGCATCCGGGTCTGGAGAGGCGGCGGTCAGCTCCCTCCCAAACCAAAATTGAGTTTCGGAGAGATTCCGTGTGGCAGGGAGGTGATCCTGACAGATGTGTGGAGGTCCACAGGAGAAGAGTAAGCCCAAATGGATGTTAACGTTTACTGGTCACGCAAGCACTTCTCAGGCGAGACGGGCCTCCCTCCCGGAGCCCCTGGCCCGGTGTCTGAGCGCCAGGGCTGCGCGGGGTGCTGTCCCTCCTGCACCCGCTGCAACCGCCCCGGGGGCTGGCTTCGGGTCCACCGGAGTGGGCGGCGTCTGGGTCTTTCATTACGCCCGTCCAAACCTTTAACTCTGATTTTTGCGTCTGGCTGGCGCCTCGCACTGTTCCTCGCTGAGGGCTTCCCAGAGGCGCGCGCCATAACTCAGGCGTTCGCAGTTAGGAAAACAAAAGTGCTTTAAACCCCCAGACGCGGGTCTGGTGCATTTAAAAGCTCTCCTCCGAGCTGGAGGCAGGTTAGAGCTACGTCTGTCTTTGCAGGGCTCGGGGATGCTCGTCTGCTCTGCTCGCGCTGGCCCGATGGGCTGCTCTGCCTGGCTCCGCCACCCCACCCCTGCTGCAGGCGCCGACCCCTTTCCGAAGTGCCTGGCGCTGCACCCTCCTGCCACTCCCATTCCCCTCGGGGGCCGCCCTCTCCCCGTCTCTCTGGTCACTGGCTTTATCTGATGTCAAACTCCCCCCCCGCCGGGACGTTTGTTGGCCTGGACAGCGATGCACGGAGAATAGTCAAGCCCGAGCTCATTGGCAAGGGACCAAGGGTCCCACCAGCCTCTCCTCGGGCCCCGAGTCCTAGGTCAGAGGCCAGGGCAGCTTCTACCTGGACCCCCCGGAGCAGCTGGACTCCCACTTCCTGTGGCTTCAGGTTCCTGTCCCCTGGGCCACCATGGACTCCCTCCTGGTGGGGCTCAGTGAGGGGTGGGGTCACTGTGGGGTGGCCAGTGCCTTGCACTGGGCATGTCTAGTTGTCATGCAGAGTGACTAGACCGCCGCCGGTCTCCTGTGAAATGCTTGGTGCGCGTGGTCACGGAAGCCATGGCAGGCCTGTGAAGTGCTGCAGTGGACACGCGTCTTTTTTCTGTCCTTCCTCATCTGAGGTTTGGGGGGAGGCAAGGGCGACTCTCGCCATAGCTGCCAGAAATGCCAGCTACTTGCAGGGACGACTGTAGGCGTGTGACCCAGACCCCACGGGTCAGGGGCACATGCTGAGCCAGAATCCATAGCTGGGAGCCCAGTGGCGGGGCAGAAGGAGTCGCCCCCCCAGCAGCAGCGAGCCTGTGCCCAGGCCCACGTCTGTCTGGGCGGGGGCGTCTAGCGCTCAGTGGTAGCAACCCTGGGGTAGCAGGGTTCCCACCAGGGCAGCACCGGTGGGTCTGGGGGCTCTGTTCCTGGTGAGTGGCCCTGAGCGGGTTTCTCGGGCCTCCCAGCATCCCCCAGTCCCTTCCTTCTCTGCTTCAGTCAGCCACTTTCTGTTGCTTACGGTCAAGAGCTCTGAGCCATAAAGATGGTGACCCCATGTCACAGCTGAGGAAACTGGGGCTCAGAGAACTTAAGTAACTTGCCCAAGGTCACACAGCAGGATTGAGAGCCATGACCAGGGCTGACTGTGGATGACGGAGCCCAACCCCAGGCTCCCCGCCTGTCTGGCAGAGGGCTCCCTCACAGGCCTGTCACCGAATGCACAAAGACGTGGCTCCCTGACAGGAGTTACGGCTCCTGAAGCGCAGTCCTTATCCTGTCTTTCTCTCTTCCTCACCCTCCATAGCTCCCCAGTGCCTGTCCCAAACCCCACGGCCTGGCATACTGACCACTCTAGCCCCATCGCGTCACAGGCCACACATCCCAGCTGACTGTCCCCTGAATGTGCCGCGGGCCCCTTGTTAGGTTGCTGCCCCTTCCCAGGATACCTTCGGTCCCACACCGCTCACAAGTCCTGCCCACCCCGTGCGGCTCACAGGAGGGTCCCTCTTCTAGGAGCTTCACAGATCCTACCCCAGCTCTGCCACCCCCAGTCCCCAAAGACTCTAAGTTCCCTGGGAGGACTGGGATGGGGCTTCCCCATCTCTGTCCTTCCCCAGTACCCAGTGTTCAGTAGGAGCAAAAGTCTGTCCCATTGAAATTAAATGCGAAGCTGAGAGTCCTTAAAGGGCCAGTTCTACTGTCCTGCTTTCCATTGTCACTGTGTGTCCCAACCACAGCCAAGCTGTGGAGGAGGCTATGCTGCTTTCGGGGTGGCACACAGACCTCCAGGGACAGTGGTGCAGGTTGTTCACTGCTCAAGGGCACCTGGCCAACAAGACAGGGCTCACATCTGTTCTCGTCAAGCCCAGCACCCCAGTATGCGCAAAGGAATGGACATGCGTTTGTTAAATTTGCACAAAATCACCCACGGGCCAGTGGTGGCCCTGCTAAAAGTCCAAGGCCAAGCCTGAGCCTCAGGAGCAGGTCAGAAGCCCAGCAATTTGGGGAAGGGGGCAGCAAGCTCAGCTCCCACTGTCAGAAGAGTCAGGAATCCCCAACTCCAGGACGGGGTTGGCAAACCTGCCCGCTGCCTGTTTCACCGCGGCGTGTGAGCTAGGAATGGTGCAAGCGTTTTAAGTGGTTTTTAAAAATCAAAAGAAAAAATTGTAAATATCCTTTGAATAATATTTAAGGAGGAACACATGAACACTTTATGAGATTCAAATTTCAGAGTCTACAAGTCAGGCGTAAGTGGAGCAAAGCCACACCCGTGCCTTTTCGGTTTCTTGGTGGCCGTTCTCCTGCAAAGGCAGAGTTGAGTTGCTGCCGCTGAGCCCGCTGGGGACAGCAGACTGCACGGACCACAAGCCTAAAACACTTCCCAGGCGGCGCTTTGCAGAGAAGCGAGCAGACCCAGTCCCCAGAACAGAGCAGTGGATCTGGAGGGGCCCTGGGGTCTTCAAACCCCTCCCCCGCACCCGCAGCCGTCCTGCCCCTGCCTGCGATTGGCAGCTGGGACGTCTCCCTGCTGCCCTTTCCCACCAGGCGGGAGCCAGGAGGTGGGAGGCCGTGGGGTCTCTGCCCCCAGCAGCTGTGCTCTGTGTTCTCTTGTGTTCGCACCAAATGTTGGATTACCGGACACACTGGCCCCTGAACTCCCGCTGGCAACAGGTTCCTGGTGCCACGTGTCATCTCAGGACCCAATCCCGATGTGCCCAGCACCACCACCCCCCCGCCAGAGAACCAAGGCGTGGGTGGCGCAGGGCACACAAGGTGGCTCCCATGCAGTGTCTGCTCTGAGTCAGCTCACAGAGCCCTCTTCCCTAGGTCGGGTTTCTGTAGGGGTGGAGTCAGGCCAGGAGGAAGGGCACCAGGGCAGGGCCAGGCCACAGCGGGAGGCGTCCTGGGTCGCCTTGGGCCTGGTCCTGCCCGGCCATACGGCCCAGGAGACTCACCGTCCAGCCGCCACCGTCCGTGCGCATGTCGCAGTAGACCTGGAAGCCGGCGGGGTAGTGGGTGGGGAAGACCGAGTACACGCCATCCTCTTGCTGGCCACTCAGGAGGACGTCTAGGCAGTCTCGGGGCCGGGAGCCTGAGGCAGGCAAGGCCCATCAGTAAGGCCACGCCAGCCCTGTGTCCCTGCAGACCCCCTCCTGCACCTTCCCAAGACCCTCCAACCGCTCTGTCCACCACAGTGCCACGTGTGTGGCCACGGGGTCAAGTCAGACCTTGGTTCTGCCCTTCCCCGGGTGAGTCTGGGTGAGTGAACCCCCACTCCGAGCCTCACTTCCCCATCTGAAAAATGGGCTGAGGGAGGGCTCAGCGGAGGGTGCGAGGAAGGCATCACTGGCCTGCAGGAGGCCTCACCTAGCAGCAGCCACGACTCCCTGGGTGGGGAGGATGGAGGGACAAAGCCAGCAGTGTGGAAGCAGTGCTGGCCCTGCGCAGTGACCCTCTCCCTAGCTTCCCCGCTCCCAGTCCCTGCCCCACTCACCGCTGGCACAGCCCCGGGGCCGGGCTCCCCAGGCAGGTGCCCTCTGGAGGTCAGCCTTGACGCGGGGCCGGCCCAGCCCCCGGTCCCTCTGCAGGGCCTCCAGGACGTCGCTGACAGAGTTCACCAGGTGAGCCATGTGGCCTTGGCTCTCAGAGAGAAGCTGCGGAACACAGGGGTGAGCCGAGGGCCGGGCTCTGGAGGGCCTTCCCCCAAGCGGGGCTCCCAGCTCAGTGGCAGCCCTCACCCTGCTCTGGCCCTGGGTCCCTGTCCAAGGCCGTCTGGGGGGTCAGCTGAGCCATGGCGGAGCCTGTGCTGTGGGACCTCCAGGGCCCAGGGGACTGGGGTGCAGGTGGAGGAGTGGGGTGGCCCCAGAGGTAGCTGCCTTCCCCAGGCTCTGTTCTCTGGCCACCTGAGTGTTCAGCCCAGGGCAGGGTGAACTTGGGGCAGGTGCCCTGCAGGCAGAGGCAGCCCCTGGCGTCAGCAGACCTGGCTTCACCCCAGCTCGTCCATGTGCCAGCTGCAGGACCGAGGGCGAGTGCCCTCACTGAGCCTCCCCTTCCCACTCACTGCGATGCCCAAACTGCCAGGGGACCAGAGAAGCCACCCGGGGAGCCCCAGCAGTATCAGGCCCAGCAGGGAACTCAGCCCATTGAATCCGTGCGGCACCTCCCAGGCTACTAACATGCCACGGCTGCCTCTTTCAACCCTCAGGTGACGGTGCCCAGGCAGGGGTGATTGATCTGTACCTAACAAGGGGGTGCCCTGGGGCCTGGGGGGACACAGGAGCAAGGATACCCCATCCCACCCCTCATCCCCCCTGCAAACATCGCTTTGAGTCTCTGTGGCTTTCTGATATCCACGACCTCACCAGGCCCCCCATGGTACTGCAAAGCGGGAGGTGAAGTTGTCATCTCTTTGTTACAAATGGAGAAACTGAGGCCCAGAAGGAGAGGCCCCTGAGAGCAAATGACAGCATGGGGACCAGGACTCAGGCCACTTCCCCAGGGCTGCAGTAGGACCAGGGCGGGGCAGGCTGTGGTCTGGCGTCTTGACTCCTCTCCCCTCCCCCACTCACTATGTACGTGACCCTGGAGTAGTGACGGATCTCTCCCAGCCCAGCCCAGCTTCCTCCACAAACAGGTGATGAGACCTGTTTTTCAGGGCCGGGGCTTCAGGACAACCTGTGTTTGGGCAGCTCGGGGGCTGGAGCTCAGCAAGCGCAGCCCGCGCCTTGCAGCCACCTTCAGGAGGCTCCACGTGGTGGGCGGGGTCACGGACAGACTGCGGCTGGCCGGCAAGCGGGCAGGGAGCCGGCCAGCTCTTCACACAGGAACCTGTCACTTGCCAGGTAATAGCCCATTCGTGGAAGGAAAATAGAAATACACGGTGCTGGCAGTTTACAAAATATGATTCCCGGCTGCTCCGGAGGCAGGGGCCCTGCCAGGCTTTTAGTTTCCCTGTCAGTTTCCCCTCGCTGAGCACGTGACTCCGGGAGGGCTGGGGCCAGGCGGGCAGAGCGTCTGGGCCTCACTGTGGTGTCCCGTCGACAGGCGCCATCGGGCGGGGGAGCCACAGGCAGCCCTTGGGAGGGACAGGGGTGGGGGCGGCAAAGATCACTTGGTTAAGTCACTTGGGTAGGGCCCACCTTTCTGAGTCTGCGACATACTCGAGAAACTCAGGCACGGCCCCCTCCCTCTTGCTAACAGGCAGGGAAGACCTCAGCTGAAACCTGCAGATGATTACAGTGGAACACGCACATATAAACATGCCCGAGTTAATGGGGAAGTCAGTCCCTGCTCGCTGAGCCGCACAGATGCGCCAGGGGAGGACTTGGCAGCTTTTAGAGGCGGTGACATCAGAGTTGCCATTTCTGGCACTTCTCAGTGGCGTGGCCAAGCTTCGGCAGGGCACTCCGCCACTCTGCGCCTCAGTCTGCCCTTCCGGAGAGTGGGGTGACAAAGGCACCCACCTCCTGGGATAACAAAGGTAACCCCTGCGGCTGGCAGGGCGCTTATCCACACAGAGCCCGGCACATGGCGGGGCCCGTCGTTCCTGCTGGGAAAGGGATTTTCAGTGGTGGCTCCCCCAGGTTTAAACTCCAGTTCACAAACAGTTTCTACCAGAGCACTTAGGAGATGCTAATGGGCAGACAATGACTGGCCACCCCATGTCCCCTGGGTATGGACTGTGGTGGCCCCACTTTCCAGGTGAGCAGCCCCAGCGCAGAGAGGAGCTGCCCAAGGTCCCAGGGCTGGTGCGGGTGGGGCCCGGGCCAGATCCCGGCTCTGCAGACCCAAACCCTCAGGGCAGAACTGCTCAACTGAGGTCTGACCAGCAGCCGCAGGGGACAGTGCACAGAATCACGGGGGCGCTTGGCTGAGCTGCAGGTTCCCACATGACCCCACTGGGCCCGGGGCGGGGCAGGGGTGAGGCCCAGGAACCTGCCATTTAATAAGCACCTCTGGCTATTCCCACCCAGGTGCCTGCAGGCTCGGCTTTGAGAAACCCAGGCCCGTGCCAAGGGGCTGGGAGGCTTGGAGAGGAGATGGGGCCACGCCGGCCGCCTCTGAACGAGACATAAGACACACGGTCTCTGGAATTACCCAAGTCTGCGGCGAACGAGTCAAATCAAGCATTTTTTGAGAAAATATGTCAGGTGAGCTACCCTCTCCTGGGCCCCAGCTATCAGTCCTGCAGGAGCAGCTCGGAGGTGGTAGGACCCCAAGGCCCCGCCTCCTACATGCTGAGCCTTTGGGAGCCCAGAGCCCGGAGCTCGGAGTAGGGGCCAAGTGATTTAGAGAGCAAGGTGGGGCCCAGGTCACCCAAAGGTCAGGAGCTCCCCCTGCGCCATGCTGGGGAGGCTGCAGGTGGCAGGGGAGGGCTCGACACCCCCAGGAGGAGGAAGCCACCCTCCCGTCAGTCACCCAGACAGGGTGATGAGGACTGAGGCTGCCACAGCTGCAGCCTCAGAGGGAGGGAAAGGCCCACTGCTCACGAGCTGTTGGGTGGCCAACGCCTGGTAACCCCGAGTCCGGACGGGTGGGCAGAAGGGGCGGGGTGGCTGGTGCAGGCCGGGGCTTGGCTCCAGCCCCAAGGATCTGAGTCACAGGGGCGTGTGGCACGGGCTGGAGGCCAGGCAGGGGACCAGGAGGCTGGATTCCAGGCCTTACCTGGCCATGGCACCCAGGACAAATCACCACCCTTTCCCGGCATCAATTTTCTGTTCTGGAAAACGGTGGAGGCAGAGGAGATGACCCTGGGTCCCTGACCCCGTGCAGGGGGAGCGTCGTGTTGGTGCGTCGGGCACGGTCTCCGTCAGGGGTGGAAACTCTTCACCCAGACCCACCTGGCGCTGGCGGAACCTGGCATGGCTAGGGGTCGGGGGGTCGCGTGGAGGTGGCTTGGGACAGGCTAAGGGTCTGGCTGGGCTCCCTGGACGGGCCTGTCCATCCCTGGGGAGCTGTGGGCATCACATGGCAGTGAACTGGGAGGGGGACTGGGATGGGTGCAGCTCCCTCTGGCCTAGAGCAGTGACCACGTGCCCCTGAGTAAGTCACAATGTCCTGCCTCGCCTGCATCTTGGAGTGCCTGGGGACACCCGCCAATCCCTGGATTTGACCAGACCCAGGGGAGAAGCTAGGTTTGAATCCTGGCTCCCCGTAGCTCTGTGGCCTTGGGTAAGCAACTTCACCTCTCTGAGCCTCACAGGCTCGTCTGCAGATGAGAAAAGCAATAGGCTGTGGTTTGGGGCACCTGGGGGTGAGTGAGGCCATGGACATCAGGAGCCAGCACCGGGCCAGAATGTAGTAGCAGCAGCCCCACACCTCCAGCAAGACCCCGCTACCTGCAGGAGGCGGCCCTGCTCACTCTGCAGGGCGCTCAGCCCCTGGCCCAGCGAGCTGTGCCCCTTCCGCAGCCCCGCGCACTCCGCCTGCAGCTCTGAGGCGCGGGCCAGCAGCCGGGGCAGCTGGTCGGCCAGCGTGTCCAGCAGCTCCTGCTCCTGCTCGCCCGGCAGCCGCGCCTGGGCCTGGTGCGCGGCCAGCGCCTGCAGCACAGAGGCCTGGGCACCCTCCAGGCGGGCGAAGCCGTCGGCGAGGTCCGGGCAGCGCGGGTCGATGAGGATGCTGAGGCGCGAGCTGTCGGCCCTCTCCACGGTGACCAGGGCGCTGTTGGCACCAGCCGGCCCGGTGCTGACGACCGGCGGGGGTGCTGTGCCCGGTGCGTGGGCGTGGTTCAGGAAGAGCACAGCGCCAGTGACAGCCACGGCCAGCAGCACAGCCAGGGACAGCAGCACGGTGCACAGCACGTAGCCGCAGCTCGGCCGCTGTGGGCCAGCCCGGGACACATGGCGGCAGAAACAGGAGAGAGAGGGACGAGCGTTAGCGAGCATTAGACCCGGCCTCAGGCTTGGCCCGGTGAGGACTTGGCGAGGCCTGGACAAGGATCAAGGACCCCCTTCTTGGGGACTGGGGGAGGGCGTCACACAGAGACGGACACGAGAGACAGTCCCAGAGGGGAGACAGAGAGACGGGACACACAGAGATACAGCAAGAGTGACAGCAAGAGATTCCGGGAGGAAGACAGAGAAAGATGGAGGCCCACAGGAGGGCACAAAGGAGATGCAGGAGACAGAGATGGAGATGACAGAAAAGGGAAACTGAGGCAGGGAGCCGGGGAGATGGAAGGCGAGCACTGTGCCTTTCCTCCACTGCCCCTGCCCTGCCCTCATGCCCTGCACAGAGCGACCCTGTCACCTGTGGAGCCCTCCCTGTCCCGTGAGGCTGGAGGTGGAGACCCCCCACTCTGTGGCCAGACAGGTTCAGGCCCCTGCACTGCCACCCCCACTGTGTGGCCTTGGGTGAGGGCCCACACCTCTCTAAGCCTCGGTTTCCTCACCTGTAAAATGGGCTGATGACACCCCGTCCCTACAGGTGGGTAACTGCCGCGGACTCAGGAGGAGACAGCCGTGCCGGTGATAGCTACGACGCTAAAATGGTTGGGCTGTCAGGGGAACGGGTGCCCCGAGCTGGTGGGCGCCGGCCACTGACGGTGCCCTCCACATGGAGCACCCGCGCCCCGCACTCTGCTCGTGCTGCTCTCTAGCCCCAGGGCACACGGTGGCTCTGAACACCCCCTCCCCTGTCCTCGCGCCACCTCTGTTTTCACAGAGCAGCCCCCAGTAGGACAGACGCCAAACAGCGGAGACGGGAGCCGCTGCCCTCTAAGGCGGCCAGGGCTGGGCGACAGGTGATATCTCAACACCAGGCAGGCGCGATGAAAAGTGTGTCCGGGGCTGGGCGGCACGGCAGGGGCCTCGCGACAACGGGAGCGGGAGCTGCGGTGCAGCTTGTGACTAAGGAGCATCCCAACCTGGAGGCCGATGCTCTGGGGGCCCAGACCCACTGGACAGCATCACTCATCTTACACACGGGGAAACTGAGACCCAGAGAGGGCAAGGGCCTTGCCCAGAGTCACAGAGCCGATCAGAAGCAGAGTGTGGACAGGGCCCCGAGCCGATGGTCTTTCTCCCGGGGCCAGGCACTGCCGACGACTGGGTTTCCTCAACTCTAAGACCCACGTCTTCCCCACGTTTCCTACCTTCCGGATTTGAGACGCATCTCTGAATGAATTAGCGTGTTAAAGCACTTGGACTTGTGCCTGGCACGTGGCGCTTGCGCAGTAAATGTTAGCGGCTTTTGTTATCCAGTGGTCAGTGTGCACAGAGCATCTGAAGGTGATATTTTTTCTGCCCAAAGTGTTTTTTCTGTGTGTTGTCGCTGCTGGGCCACCGACAGCTTGTCTTGTTCCCACATGTTAATGACTCTGGCATTGGAAGGTATCTTACACTTGTAATTGACACCTCGCTCGCTTAGTGACACGCAAAACAGGGACGCCTCTTCTGCCACTGCAGCTCACCACTGAGAAGACGCAGAGTCCTGTCTGTAAATTCAAATTCTACAAGTAAGTCCTGAATATCCGACTTGGCACCCGAGGAGGATGGGTCGGGGTGAAGTGTGGGTGGAAAGCAGACCCTGGGAAGGGATCTGTTTTGTTGTCAAGATGAGGGAGAGAGTTCCTTGGCCTGTCCCTGTCATCATGACGCTGCCAGCACTCAGTGCTCCATGCCTGCCTGGGCCCCTGGGAGACACGCCCATTCCAGGCTCCGCCAGATTCTCCCCTGCCCCGGCTGTGCAGAGACTGCATCCTCCCACGGCCTTATTCTCTTCCTCCAGGGCTCAGCTAGCTGTCACCTCCTCCAGGAAGCCCTCCTTAACTGTTTCCTCACTCCTGGCTTGGAGGGCCTCCTCCCCTCCTCCCTCATGCGAGCTTATCAAGACAGTCGTTGCCTTTGACTTCATTCATTCACTCACTCATTCAAACATCTATTCACTAAAGCTCCCCATGAGCCAGGCTGTGAGCCAGTCCTGAGGAGGTATCAGTGTACCCAGCCCTGCCCTGGGGGAGCTCATGTTCCAAGGACTGTCACTGTCAACTTTGTCTAGGGCACTGATACCTTTGGGAATCTCATGAAAGCTGCAGACTCAGTTTCTGGGGAGTCAGGGGCTGGTGAATCCCAGGCCCAGCAAACTTGCCCTGGACCGTGAGCCCGTCCCAGGCAGGGACCTGCTCACCAACCGCACGAAGCAGCCCTGGCAGCTGGTTGCTGGATGGACGGACAGATGGATGGGGGCAGAGACGGAAGGAGGCGGCGGCACGGGGAGAGGCGAAGGCGTTCCTGGGACCAACAAAGCTTGGAGGGGCAGAGGCCCCTGACCTCCCAGCTAAGCCCTGGAGCCCAGGGCAGGGCAGCCTCTGAGTCTGTGGCCACCCTTGACGGTGTGGCTCAGAATGAAGGCGACCTCCAGGCCATGCTAAGGCCGGGCCACCTGCAGGCCAGCAGCTTGGACAGGTGGGCACGCATATCGCCACCATTCCTCGGGCGCCTACCACGATCCACCACTGAAATCTCCAAATAAGCCCATGTGGTTGATGCTACCGTTGAATTCATCATGCAGACGGGAAAACTGCGGCCCAGAGAGCGGGAGACCCCAGCCCAAAGTCACACGGGCACAAGCGGCAGAGCAGCATCCCGACCCAGGGCTGGGGGCTCCGGAACCGCATCCGCACCAGGCCTGCCTGCTGAGCCAGCCTACAATTTCTTTCCTCTGCCTAAAGGATGGCTGGGGCTTGACAGACAAAGCCCCGTGTCAGCAAGAAAGTCCCTGTCATGCCGCTCCCAGAGCCCATCGGGAGGCACCTTGCCCCGAGCAGCCCAGAGCCGCCGCGTCAGACCATGTGCATTAAGGTCCCCCAGCTGGCGAGGCCGGGGCGGCGTGGCAGAGAGGCCAGCGTCTCTCGTGTCTCTGGCATCCCAGCCCTGTGGGGCACCCTCCTCGCACCTGAGCCCCTCCCTGGTGGGAAGGCAGAGGGCACGGAGGCGGAGGGGCTCGGGGAAGCTGCAAGGAGTCCCCTAGAGGCAGGGGGACAGCAGGGCTTGAGAATGAAACAGGGCACTCGGCAGAGGAGAATTAGTCTTCAGAGAGCACCTTAAAGATGAAGGACTGCTCGCTTTTACAGGCTGTCGTTACGTGCCTCGCAAAGAAATCTGCCCGGGGAAGGAGGGGCTTTGGCAGCAGGAGCGGGTGTGCCTCAGGCTGAGCTCATCAACCAGAGGGCAGCGCACCCCGGGGCTGCGGGATGGAGGGAGGGAGAGAGGGAGGTTGCACACGCAGCCCCCAGCTCCGCGGAGCAAGGCATCCCAGGCAGGAGACACGAGAGCTCGGAGCCTGAGCTGGGAGGCCCGGGTTCGAGACCCACTTCCGCCACCAACCACCTGTGTGAGCTTCCAGCTGGAGGGCTGTGGCTTCCTTCCTCGCATGACTCGACCACCCCCTACGCCAGCCCAGGGTCAGTGGCTGCCTAGCGAGCCCTGGCCAAGGGGAGGACGAGGTGGGCTCGTGCCAGCGGGGAGGCACGAAGTCCCCAGAGGTGCCTCAGTTGTGGGGTGACATCTGTCCAGGCTCCTCCCCTGGGGCCCCATCCTCAGACGGTCTGGAGGGGGAGGGGGGTCTCAACAGGTAGGGATTCAATGCCAAGGTGCTCCGCTGAGCAGCCCCTGCCCAGCGGCAGGCTCTCTCCCTCCCGTATTCTAAGGGAGCTGGCTGGCAGCGGTCCCCTGGGTACCCAGAGACTGCGCTCCCCGGATGAAAGCAGGAAGAAGAAAGTCTCCCTTCAGGGGGAGGCCAGGCGAGGTCAGATCCAGATGTGAGCCTCTCTGGTCCCCTGCCCCGTCTCCTGGAAGCACCCCAGACCGAGGCAGGGTCGCTACTCACCACGACAAAAACCCGTCGTGGGGCTTTGAGTCAGGAAAACCAAGGGTGGGTGACGTGCGCTCTGGGCCTGGCAGGGGCCCTCTCAGAGCGCTGAGCCTTGTGGGTCGGGGGCTGACAGGCTCTGTGGAGGGGGAGCCCAGGCCCCGCCCAGCCAGACCCCCAGGGAGCTCCTCCTTGTATCTCCCGGGGCCCCATCTGCACCTGGCTGGCTCCCACCTGGGCTGAGCGCCGAGCCCCTGGCCCTAGCAGAGGTAGGGTCCCGGAGACCTCCTGGGCGTGAGGGGCTGGTGGTTCTGCTCACAATTCTGGGGTCCCAAAGTCTTAGGAAGAGGATTTGCAGGCTTGCTGTATGAGAGCTGAGCAAGAGCCCCCGTCCTGCTGCAGCCTCTTCAACGGAGCCCAGGCGAGGGCCACCTGGGGCCTCAGGCCAGCAGGAAGGAGGAGGCTGGGGGGGGGCTACAGGGTCCCAGGGGACAAGGGGGCCGGGGCGCTGCCAGCCTCTGCCCCTCCTGGGGCCTCCAAGCTCCCCAAGCTCTCCCACTGCCCGGGCAGCACCAGCTCTGGGTCCATGGTGGAGTCTCCAGATGTTTCCTGTGAGGGTGTTGCCCACCCTGCCCCACCGCAGCTCCTGGCCTCCCAGATGGCCCGCCTAGGCCTCAGGCCCACTGAGTCCCAAACCTGAGCCCTCCCGGGTGTCCCACCCTGGGTGTGGCACCAGCCTGGCTCCCCTCCCTAACCCCCACATCCAGCCAGCCCTGTGCACTCCACCTCTAACCCTCTTCGCCCTCTGTCCCCACCTCCAGCGCCTGCCCCGGTCAACGACCCAGCATCTGCCTCTAGTCTCTGTGGCCACCTTCCCCCAGCCCCGCTCACAATCCCCACATGGCAGCGAAGCAGACCGGACTCTGTCCCACTTAGACCCTCCAGGGGCACCAAGGCCTCAGGAGCGGGGCGCTCCCAAGCCCTGCCAGTGCCAGGAGCACAGACTTGGCACACGCTGTCCCTCCCCAGGCACCCTGCCACCCGCACTGACTCCCTCAGCTTGCACATCACCTCCTCCCGGAGCCATCTCCACCTGCCTCCAGCAGGGCCAGCAGCCTCCTCTGTTCTCCGGGCCCCTGGCCTCCCAGGTCACAGCCACACCACTGGGCTGAACAGAGAGCTCAGTGGAGGAGGGGCTTAGGAACCCCAAGCCCAGCACAGGAACCTCAACCAAACCCCAGGGAACGAGAAGAAAGGAGTGCTTTGTAATCATGCCCACCTTGTGACTTTACTGCACCATGAGACTCTAAGCGCCATGAGGCACAGACCGTACCCACCAGGCGGTATCTCTAGCATGAAGTAGGGACTCCACAAATAGTCACTGAGTAAATTTAATGCAGCAGGGATTTAGGTTAGACATCAGGAAGAACTTCCCAAAGTTCTTTTTTTTCTGGAATGTTTTTAGACATTTTGAAAGCATCAAGAGACACTGCCTGGGATGGGTTGGAGGTTGACCTCCCTGTAGGCTGGCTTGGGGACTGCTCAAGAATAAGCCCTCCCAACCAGAGATGGTACAGGGTAACTTCCTGCCCCACACGCCAGGACTAGAAGAATCATGTCTACGTCTAGATCCTTTCATCCGAGCAACTCCAAACTCCTGGCACGTGTCATGCCACCTGCCCCAAGAGAGCCCCCTTCCCTCTCCGTGGGGAGCAGGGATGCTCTAAGGAGTCCAAGTCTGCAACTTGTCCAGGGCCACCCAGCAGATGAGCTGAGGCTGGACAGGGCTGGGAGACAGCAGGACCAACGGGGTCCCCAGAAACTGCGACAGGTGGACACAGGCCTTCACTGATGGCGGCGCGGCGGGAACCACACAGCCCAGATCACAGTCCTATGCCGGCTGAGTGAGCTGAACCACGAAGGGACAGCCCGCCCCCTCCCCTTCATCTCCCGCAGAGGCCCCCGTCTGCCACCCAAACTCAGGTTTGGTCCCAGCTCCAGCTCTCTTAGCCTCAGTTTTCTCATCTGCCAGATGGGTTAATCATCCCTGCCGCCAGCCTCCTAGGGTGGTCGTGACTACGAAACGAGCGATGTGGGCATGAGCCCAGCTGGTGCTGGGAGTGCGGCACTGGCATTGTTCTCCTGGCGGAAGTGCCCCATTAAGGAACCTCAGCCAGGCCCCTGCGGTGGGAGCTGGATGTTCGGGCGGCTTTGCCTGGTGCGTGGAGGGGAGATGAGGACACGGGCAGCCTGTGAGAGGGGACAAGGCTGCTTTGAGAACCACCCTTCTCATGGGTGCACGTGCTTTACAGTTTGCAAAACACACCCGTATTTCATTTGACTCTCATCACAGCCCTGTGAAGTGAGGAGGAAGCAGGGATTGCTGTTCCCATTTTACAGATGGTAAAACCCAGGCCCAGAGAGGAGGAGTAACTTCCCCAGAGTCACAGAGCACGCCCATGGGCAAGCCGAGCTGAGAAGCAAGGAAGGAGAGAAGGCCGGCCCCAGGGAACCAGGCCAGGTAAGGCGCTCTCTCTTCTGACAGCAGGCACAGGAAAGGCCTGGCCTCTCGTCTGAAGCTTCAAACCAGCCCGGAGCTGGCGCAGGGGACCACCCGTCTACATGCTGTGTCATCAGAGGGGTGGGGAGGGGAGGCAGGTGTTCGCTATTGGGCCAGGCCCTAAAGCCACAGCCCTCCGCTGCCTCTGGTGCCAAGGGGCAGACAGCTGGGCTCTGGCCCCAGGGAGCAGCAAGGGAGGCTGGGCCTGGCCTGGGAGGCCTTGAAGCCGCAATTCAAACAGATTCCCCAGAAGCCACCTCCCCTTGAGACAGAGCAGCGCTTGCTGGCTCCTCTCCTGAGGCCCCTCCTGGCCGAAGCTGCCTGCAGTTCAATTCATCAAACACTCCTCAGCTCCCAACAGGAGTCGCTTGGAAGGGATGGAGCCTGGGCCCAGGGGAGACCCAGCATTGGGGTCCAGAAGGAGTGTGAGTCCCAAGGGATCTCCTGGTGGAGGAGGACTCAGGACTAGGGGACAAGGCAGTGAGATAAGGGCAGCTGAGTGGTATAGGCTAAATATTGCTAACATTTAGAGACACAGCCACTAGGCATCAGGGAAGGCTTCCCGGAGGAGGTGGCAGCACTTGAGCTGGGTTTTGGAGTACACAGAGGGTGTCTCTGAATGAAGGGGCGCGCGCGCGCACGTGTGTGTGTGTGTGTGTGTGTGTGTGCGCACCTGGGGAAGCCAACAAGATAGACAGCAAAAATCTGGAAATGGGTAGCCTGGCTTAGGTGAAGACCTGACCTAAAAGGGGGACAGACCACCCCTGGAAGGCAATGGAAGAGGAGTGGGACTAGACCGCGGTTTGCATCCTCCCTCTGCTGTTAACATGCTGTGTGACACGGGCACGTTCCTGAACCTCTCTGATCCCTGGTCTGTGACATTGGAATGAGCAACCCTGACTTGAATGGGAAGGGCTTTCAAACTGCAGAGGGCTGGGCCCCTGCGCCATGCCAATGTCACTCCAGCAAGAACGAGCAGGTTGCAGCTCCTGAGGGTGAGGGGCTGCCTAGGCCCGCCCCTGCCACCCCCTCCTGCAGCTGCAAACTCAAACTGTTCCTTCCCTAATGACATCTGTCTGGGGAAATTTAAAATTTAAAACGGGCAGCCCCATTATTTCCTCTCCTTGGTGAGCGGGCCTCTGCTCCAGCCTGCCTGCCCCGGTCCCTTGGCAGCCCAGCCCGGGGCCGCCCGGGGGGCGGCCCCTCCGCCTCAGCTCCCGACTCCAGCCCCGTCGCTGGCCAGCCGGGCTCTGTCCTCACCCCCTTCCAGTGCACAGCCCTGGGCACCCTCCCAGCCCACCTCCACTGCCCCTGAAGAGGTGAGGGAGGGAGGAATGAGCCAGCCCTGGAGCACACAGACCGGGGTTCAAGTCCCCTAGAGCCGCGTGGCCTCAGGCAGGAGCCGGCCCTCTCAGAGCCTTGCTCTTCTTGTCCTACAGTCAGAGAATCCCAATACCCAGCGTTCTGACAGCAGATGAGTATTTATTGATCCCCTACTGAATGCAGGGCCCTGGCTACAGGGGGAGGATGCAGAGGAGACCCAGGGGATCATGTCCTGGTCCCAAAGCTCAGGTTAATGTGCCAAGTGCCTGGCACAGGGTGGCGCCCAGCGGGGGGGACTTTGTAAGCGGTTGGATGCCCATTTGTACAGGTGAGGAAATGGAGACCCAGCAAGGGGAGTGATCTGTCTGGTCACACAGCGAACTACAGGTCCCCCACTCCCTCTGCACACGCGCGCACTGGGGTCTCTGCCCGCAGCGCGTGCGGCTCCTGCAGGGGTGCCGCCCCCATCGAATCCCGAGTTCGAGCGGCGCTGGGGCAGGAGGAGAGGAGGGTGCCCGCCCCGCCCGGGCCTGCGGTGCGCTCCAAACTCCAGCCCCCGCACTGGTGCCCACCCTGCCGGACCGAGAGGCCACCGCCTCGCCAGCCGCCCGAGTCCCCAGTGCCCGCGCCCGCGCGTACCTGCGGCTTGTCGCGCGGCCGGTCCTCAAGTTGGGAAGCGCCGCCCATGGTCTTCCACCGGTCGTTGACCATCTTCCGGCAGGACCGGCGGGGGCGCCGGGCGAGGCGCGCCGCTGCGGAGAGCAAAGGCGGCGAGGTGGGCGCGGGCGCGGGGCGCGCTCTGCCCGCCGGTGCCCGCCTCGGTGCGAGCGGGCGGGCGTGTGCGGTGTGTGCGCGCCGGGGCGTGCGGGCGTGTGCGGGCGAGAGCGGCGAGGGCAGGAGCGGGAGCGCGAGAGTCGCCTGCCCGCCGCCCGCCGCCCGCCGCGCGCCGCCCCGCTCCCGCTCCCGCGCTCCCCGCGCGCTCGTCTCCCTCCTCCCCCCTCCCTCCTCCCTCCTCAATCTCCGTGTCTTTTTTGTCTGGGACTCTCTTTGCCTTTTATTGCTCCCCTTGGCCTGCCCCCGACACACACACGCTCACACACACGCACACGCCCGCGGACTTCCATAGCTAACGCCACCTCCAGAAAGGCCAAGCTAAAGGAGGCAGACCCGGCCCAACACTACGGGGCCGGCCTGAGGGCAGCAAACAGCCGCCCGCACCCCGAGGGGCCGGGAGCTCCCGGTGGCGCCTCTACACAAACTTCCTCCCCGGCGCGACTCACACCGACTCACCGTGCGCGGGGGGCGCGGCTCGGGCGGGCACCGTGGGCGCCCCCACCGGGCCGTCCGGCGTCTCCGGGGAGCGGCGCCGCGCTCCTCCCGGCTACCTCCCGGTTCGGGGCACTGGGCTAGCCCCCGGATCCAGGCCGGGCAGGGGTGGGGCCGGAGGGAGTGCGCCCTGCGATCTCCGACCAGAGCGCCCAGCCCCGGAGTCTCCAGCCCCCGGGGACCTTCCCGCTCTGGACCCCGACCTGCGAGCCTGGTCCTGGGGGCTCCCCGGCCCTGGGGCGCAGACACGTGCCTGGCACTCGCGGGCAGAGAGCCGCCCCGACGCCTCCCTGCTTGGGCGGCCCGCGGGCGGAATGGGGTCCCCGTCGCCGCGACAGCCGCCGGCGCCGCGGTCGCGAGGACGAGCCGCTCCGCGCTCTGCCCGCGCTCCCGGCCGATCGCCCGCGCTCCCCAGGCGCGCCCCGCGCAGTCTCAGCCCCCGCCACCTCCTCCGCCGCGAGAAGAGGGACTTGTGCCAGGAGGGGGCTTCTTAGTCGCCCCTTCCCACCAGCAGCACTTTTTAAAGCATTTAATCCGCCCCGAGCGGCCTTCGGAGGTAATTGGCAAAGTCCTTAATCTGCGCCGGAATGAGCTGCTATTGTGGCTTCCGACCGAGGCGCCCACGCGGCCCGACTCGGAGCTTCCAGCCGGCCCAACCGCGCCCGGCCCGCCCGGCCCCTCCCCTTCTTGCGGCCCCCACCTTCTTCTGGTCCCCCATCTCCAGATAGACACCCCCGTTCCCCGCCCTCGCTTCTCCCCAAAGCTGTTTTCCGGCTCCTGGGGCGCCTTGGCCCGCCGCGCTGTTCCCTGGCAGCGTCTCCGTATCTCCCCACTGGCTGCCGTCTGTCGCCCCATCCTCGTCCCTCTCCTGATCCCTCTGCGCGTCCGGCACGGGCGGGGCAGGCCGGCTGGGGGTGGGGGCCGTGTCCAGCCTGGGCAGGGGCGCTCCTTGGGCCCCAGAGCTGGAGCAGGGGACCCATGGCACCATGCCAGCTGGGGAGACTGTCACCCACCAGAAGCTGGGTTCACAACCCGCTAGTTGTTTGCAGCCTCTTTTTCCTTCCAGGATAGCCGCCTCACCTGCAGCCCCACCCCCCTGATCCTGCAGTGGTGGCAGGGAGTCAGGAGACCGGGGGTCCGGCTCTGGGCCCTGGCTCTTCTTGGATGGCACCTGTCCCCCTGGGCTTCTTTCCTATTGATTAGGGGTGCCAGCTGATGACCCAGAGAGTCCCTGGCTGTGTGGCCTAGGACAAGCAACTGCATCTCTCTGAGCCCCATATATACCAAAGGGTTAACAGCACCCTCCTCTGAAGGGCTCTCAGAGACAGTGCATTAAAGCACTGAACAGGGCACAGGCCCAAACTTTCCTGCTGTGGTCTTGGGCACATTTGCTGTCCTCCCTGAGCCTCAGTTTCCTCATGAACAAGGACTCTCCGTTTGGTGGGGAGTTGTGAGGCTTGCAAGTCCCTGCGCGGTGCCTGGCAGGAAGCAGGCACGTGCTGCGGACTGCAAGTCTGTGCCTCCACGGTTTGGGGAGAAGACGTAAACTCCACACGTGTCTGTGCGCAGACGAAGGCCGTCCTGGGAGGCCCTGGACTGAGAATTGGAGGGAGGGGTGCCAGGGGCCTACGGAGGGAATCCTGGGTGTGTGCTCTGGGCAGTTGGGGGAGGCACCCTGAGAAGAAGGGGTGGGCGCTGAACCGTGAAGTCGCAGGAGGGCAGCATCCACACATCTGGGTGCTGGGGAAAAGGCCGTTCCAGGGGTGGGGCCGCAGAAGCAACGGCAGAGAGCGGAGTGACCACAGCGTCCAGGGCAGGTGCAAACAGAGAACACTCCGGACGACCTGCTCCCAGCCTGCAGAAGGGTGATTAGACAGGTGAGTGGGGGCCACCTAGCGGCTCCTCCTGGCAGTGTTTGCTGTGGAGTCACCTCACCTGCTCAGCAAGCGGTTCCTCAACTTTCCAGCCATTGTGTGGCTTGGGAGGGGCCTCACCCTCACCCCCTCTGTGATGATGCCTCTGCTCAGCACCCCGGAAGCGTCAGCCTTGATGCAGGTCTGGCATGAGCCCACAGGCGCCTTCTCCGCACTTCGCATCCTGGGCTCACCTGACGCACTTGGGGCATTGTCCTGGGAGAAGAGAGGGCTGCCACTTGTTCATTGGCCCTTCAGGTTGTGGTCCCAACCCCGACCCCGAGATCTGTGCAAGAGAAAGAGCAGTTGACTCTGCAGAGCAGACAGTACCCCCGCCCTATCTCCCTTTGACAAGACTGATGGTCACAGAGCACCAGGGCAGGAGCAGCCTAAGACTGGGCATTCTATGTCAGGGACCAGCTAGGACACAGAGGCGCCAGAACCCAGGACTGCAGGCTGCAGGGGATTCGACCCCAGGCCACCTGGTGCCCATGTTCACTACCTGTATATTCACCCACCCTCCTCCCTGGCTCACCAATTCTGCATGTTCCTACTTTGCCTTTCCAAGGCCACCTTGTATTATGGCCCCACTGACGGGCAACCCCTGCCTGGGACTGCACCAGAGCACACCAGTCTCAGTCATCAGCTGGACAAAGGCAGCTGCCTTGGTCGGTGCCCACCGTGGTCCAATGGGGGGCATGGCTGCTGAGTCCAGATGCAGGGCAGCTCCCTTAGCGGGGAGCAGGGGTAAGGCAGGCTGTGGGGCACACCAACACTGGAGACCTGGAAAGGAGGAGAGCCGATGAGGGGACAAGGAAGAGCAGCAGGGATGGAGGGTGACAACATGCAGGGTGCCAGTCCCTGACCAGCTGCTATGCTCAGCCCTGTGCCAGGCACCGCACATCCTCCCAGCCACCTTAATACATGGGAGCTATGGTCCCATTTTATGGATGAAGAAACTGATTCAGAAGGGTAAGTTATATAACTTGGGTAATCATGCTATTAGTAAAAGGATATAAGTAACAGTGAATTATCATTTCCCGTGTGCTGGATACGGTTCATTAGCAATAGCATTGTATTTCATGTAATCCTCGCCCAAGACCTGTGGGTGTTATTAATCCCATTTTGTAGATGAGGCAACTGGAACTCAGAGAAGTTAAGGAAGTTGACCAAGATCACACAGCAATGGGGGGGCTGGAGTTGGAACTCTGGGCAGTGCACTGCCAGGGCCCGTCTCTCTTTCTCAAATGCCTCGGTCCTGTTGGTCTGCGGGAGCTGGGCCTGAGACACCCGGCGAGCACTGCTGAGCTGGCAGCAGAGGCTCGGCGAACGTGGGCAGAATACCAAACGTGCTCGTCTCCCAGGGCCTGAGGGACGGGCTGGCCGGAGGGTCGGGACCTCTGGCCCTTGTCCACCCAGCCTCTGCCCCGCACTGCCAGGGGCTCTCAGCCCTCACCATAAGACTGTTTCAACGTAACTCTGACAGTCGCATTTATCATTAAAAATAAATGTATCTTGGCTTCCCGTGGCATGGAAAGCTGCCGTGCGGTGATTCAATGGGCTTGTCACCCCTCACGGTTAGGCGCGGAGCCGAACAACTGGACGGTCTCCAGCGCCAGCTCCTCATTTTCTGCAGCTGGAGCCAGAAACGTACAGTGGGCTGACATTTAATTTAGAATCCAACATACCTTGACACAAACCATAATACAAAGGCGGGGGCGGGGTGGGGGTGCGGGGAGTCCGAGTGACAGGGTGGATTTCTTTCTTTCTTTCCCTTTTCTAAATTTTGCTTTGTCAACACTGAGTGGTGATGACAGACGAGAGGCCGCGATCAAAGGCAAGAATTAGCGCGCAGGGAACGTGTGTGCCAGTGTGCGAGCCTTTGTGCCGACTCGCCGTGCCCGGGCGGGGGTCCGTGCCTGGAGCCCAGGGGACACCGTGTGTGGCGTCTTGCAGTGTGTGCATCAGATGTAACCGGAGAACGGAGCGTTGAGTCCGGGCTGTCAAGGCTGAGGCTGGAGCCCAGGAGCAGGATGATGTGGTCACTACAGGCCAGGAGGGTGCCTGCCTGTTCCCTCTGTGTGTCCCGAGCCCTTCCCACCAGTCCTCCAACAGTCAGTGCTCGATAAATGCACAGCAGGAAGGGGAAATGCTATTTTAAATGGAGCTCCTCTTAGGGAGAAAACTGGCTTTTCCCAGCAGAGCGTCCTATATGGCCGTGAAAATTGGAGGCTCAAGGCTGACCAGGGAGGGGAGGGCGGAAGGCAAGAGACAGGCAGGAAGCCCAGCAAGAGCCCACAGCTGGAGCGGGTTGGGGGGAAGTACAGGGGAGGGGCCGGATCCAGGTAGGCGCGGTCTGGGAGCAGGCTGGGTGGCGTAAACCACAGCTCAGGTAAGTTCTCGGGCACAGGGGATGTTTGCTCCTGCATTGGAAGTGACTTGCAGTGTTGTGCTGCAGGGTCCTGTCGTTACCCCCAACCCTGGGTACAGAGTCTGCCCTGCGCAACAGCCTTGAGTCCTGACGGTTTGGGGAAATGAAAAGAGCAGGCCCTGCCCCCCTACCGACGTCAGGGAGGGGCAGAACCAACGGTCCAGCTATGGGGGGCGGAGGGGTCCTAGAAAGGTCCAGAATTCAGACTGAGCAGGAAATCCAACCAGGAGTTGAGGATGGAGCACCTGAGCTTGAGTCGCTTTCGTTTGCATTTTTGAGGCACGTTCTAAACACACAGCTGCAGAGAATTTGGAGACCCCTGGGCGGCTAACACTTGGCTTTTAAATGTTGGGTGTTGAAAGGAACTGGGCGTAGGAAACAAAACTCTTACTCGGACATCTGAATGCAGCCGGTGGCCACATCCCAACCTGCAAGTGGCCAGACTTTCAAAAATGGCGTGGCCTCTTTTCATCCGTCTTTTATAATCCGTGTGCCGTGATTACACCATCTGCAGCCCTGCGGTGCGGATCTTGTCGGTTGGCGTTTCTTCCAGCTCCCACTCAGGGTGGCTTGTTTTCTCGTGTGTTTTGTAATTTTGGATTGTGAGTTCCATCTTTGTCAAAGCTTTATCTGTGGGAATCTGGTATGTTCCGGGCTGAGAGTCTGTTGCTCCCTGGAAGAGGGGGCTTTTGTTTCCAGTGGGCACCTGAGGACACTGCAAAGCCAGGACCACTTTAAGTTCCCATCTTGCAAGTAAAATACATTCAGATCCAAAATATTGGTGAGAACAGGCCTGTGGTTATTAATTTATAGGGGAAATTTTCCTTGTCATATTCCTTTTTCCCGGCAGAGGGGATTTTCCTGAGTCTGCCCGTCCACAGAGGGTGTAGCCCTGGCTTCATATTGGGTCCAGCTCCCGGTCACCCTGGAGCCCAAGGCCTGCATCCTGGGCCATGAAACCCTAGGACACAGTTCCTCTGGTTGGCACTGACCGTGGGCAACACAGCTCAAGCCCCAGCCGGCACCTGAGTCCCCTCATTTTGGGGCAGTTTGGCCACACATTTGAAAGGGGTCTGTCATATTGTAGCCACTCTTGTTACAGGTGTCTGGTCTACCATATTGTAGAAAATGAAAGTCCCTTCTTTTGAAATGCCTATTTTTCTTTTTTCTTAAACTTTAAAGTCAAACTTACACATAGTAAAATGGACAGATCTTGAGGGTACAGTTGGGAAGTTTTGACCACTATGCCAATCAGATATAGAACATTTCTATCACCCTAGAAAATTCCCTGGGCCCCTTCCCAGTCACCCCTGACCCCCAGCGGTAGCCACAGTTCTGGATTCTAGTGCGACAGCTTGGCTCTGCCTTTTCTTAAACGTCGTGTAAATGGCATCACCGGCGTGTCCTCTTTCTGGCTGCTTCCTCCCTGCGTTAGACTCGTGTGACGCGTCCTCGTCGTGTGTCTGTCGCCACTCGCTCCTTCCCATTGCCTGTCGCATTTCACCCACAGCTCTGCCACGGTGTGCCTGACCGTTTCCCTGTAGAGGACGTGTGCCTGTCTCTATCGGGGCTGTTAAGGGCGGTGTTGCTGTTAGCATTTGCGCGTGCGTCCTGGTGCGCGTGCGTCCTGGTGAGCGTGCGTTTGCGTTCTTTGGGCGTATGCCTGGTGGAATTGCTGGACTGTAGGGTGGGACTGTGTTTCACTGTGTCGGAAGCCCCCAGATGGCTCTGCAACGTGGCTGTACTGCTTGACGTGCCCACTCGCAGTGTGTGTGGGCCGGGTGGCTGACTTTATTCCAGCGTCCCTCCGAGTCCTGCGGTGGGACAGGGTGACTGTGGTGTCTGCCCTTGAGCTCGCCCAGCCTGCTCACTCGCTCACTCAGTCACTCCACGAACGCTCACCCCGCGCCTCCTCCGCCCTGCCCTAATCCAGTCCGGGCTCTTGGGGTGGAGGACCACAGGGGTTGGGGTTCCAGGTGCCCTGTATCTCATACCCTGGGTCTCAGAACCCCCTGCCTGGAGAGGCAGGCGCTGGGCAGAGAGAAGCCGGTGGGCAGACAGGCCTCGGTGGGCACCCAACACCCTGCTGTGCTGCTGCTCTGGGAGGGACAAGCTCCGAGCCTCAGTGGGGATTTGACTGCCGCCTGGCGGGGCCCAGGGCTCTAGAGCTGTGGCTCCCAGGAATCCAGGCCCCCTCTGGAGAACCCACCTGAACCCAACCACCTGAGCATCCAGGCAGCGCTCTCGCCTCTTCCCTCGCCTCCCACGTCCAGCCCACCGCAAGTTCTCTCAGCGAGTACTCACCGAGCACTGCTACGCAGAGTCTAAGTCTCACGAACACATAAGACACATTCAACCGGTGAAACATGCTCTAAGAAAATAAAGCCAGGCGCTGCCACACAGAGTGGCTGGTGAGGAGGCTGCAGAGGAGGTGGCACTTGAGGGACGAGGGGTAGCCTCCCACCCGGGAGGCTCTGCGGGAGAGCGCTCAGGCACAGGGAGTGGGGCAAAGGGGACAGGAGCAGGACCGGCATGTGTCAGACCTGACGGAGGCCTGTGGCTGGAGCACAGTGGCGGGTGCTGGGGACGTGAGGTTGGAGAGGGAAGGAGGGACACAGGACACAGGGCAGGGGGCGAGCTTGGACTTTACGCTGGTCACAACAGGAAGCTATTGGAAGATCGTAGGCGGGGCACACCGTGATTTGACAGATGTTCTTGCAAGTTCTTTCTGGCCACTGTGTCAAGGGTGGGCCCCCAGGGGGTCTGGGGCAGGGACAGCAGGAGGTTATGCAGCTGTCCCAGCGAGAGGCCAAGGCCGTGCAGACGGGGATGTCAGCAGTGGCTACAGAGGGAAGTGTCAGACGCATGAACTTGTGGCGACGGGGCCAGGAGCTCCATGGATGGAGCAGAGGTGGGAGCTGGGGAGAGAGCTGAGGTCTGGGGCCCAGATGAAGGTGGGTGGGTGGTGGCACCTCCTGCTGAGCTGGGGAAACCTGGGGGAGGAACGGGGCTGCCACTGAGTTCTGTCCTGGCCGTGTTATGTTTGAGATGCCTGTTAGACTCTAGGGAGGGCGTGGGGTGGGCATAGGACACACGAGTCTGGAGCTGGGGGAGAGACCCAGGCTGGAGTCATCGACTGTGAGCCTGGTGGCGCCAGTCCCTTCAAGTCTGCTGAGAGGTTGAGGGTGGTCTAGGGTAGATGAAAGTCTTGCTCCTAATCCTCCTCCCTGTTAGAGAATTACACACCTGTGCCCTTTGCCTGCTGGGGCGCAGCCTCTGCTGTGCCTCTGGCGACTTTGGGCTTGGCCATGTGACTTGTTTTGGCTGCTGGCACATGGGCAGAAGCACAGGGTGGTGTTCTGAGCACAGACCATAAGGGGTGCCCTTCCAGGCTTCTCTCATGGCCATGAGAAGAACACTCCCCGGGAAGCCACTGGTCCCAGAAGCTTGAATGACGTGTGGCACAAGCCTGAACCCAGCAAAGCCACGAGCCAGAGAAACAACTGAAGCCAGTGAGTGTTGGGCATGGCTGTTACACAGCATGCCTGCAGCCAAAGCTGGCTGATACACCGGCAGAGGCGAGGCCCTCTCCTCCCTCCCAGGGCAGTGGGTAGGAGGAATGAAATTGTGCCCTGGAGGGCTTGGCGCTGGGTCTGGCCCACAGCACGTGCTCAGCGGGCACTAATTAGTCTCACTAACGTGCTTTAATTGTGAACCTCACACAGAGATGCTCCCTATGTGTTTCCCTCTCGGTGGCCCCTGCCACATGCCTCTGCTTCCATCTGTGTTTCTTTTTTAAATTTCACAATTTTTTCCAATTATAAAAACCACCTATCGTCACTACCCGGAGACAAGCTGGTTACCGTTTTGGGTCCTTCCGTCTAGTCTGTGTTCTCGCTAATTGCCAGAGACAGCACACACGTCTGGCCAGCAGGACCGGTCACTTCTTGGGAGTCTGTATCGATGGGCAGCGTGGGCAGGCAGAAGGCTTTCGTGGCGTTTCTGTGGACGGGCACGTGGCACTGGGATGGGAAAACAGCAGCAGCATTTACTCAACATTCGCCCTGCGCCAGCAGCTGTCAGATCTCTGTCCACGTGGGCCCGCGGTATTCAACCTTCCGGAACGTGCCAAGACCAGCAATTGCACCCCCTGCCCCCAAGGACGGCCCTTGGCCAGTGACAGAGGGAAGTTGGAGGAGGTGGAGGATCAATACCCCAGCTCCTTTGCCCTTGGTGCGGGGCGTGTTGCCCGTGCTTCCCAGAGTCCCCGGGGGCTCCAGCCCCAGGTGCCCAGCACTGCACTCTGACACCCGCTGCATCCGGTCACCGCTGCCTGCCCTCACCCCACACCCCCTTCCTGCTTCCTGGGTCACCTCCAAATAAGCCACTGGTATTCACGCCTCTGCTTCTGGGGAACGCTGCCATAAGGCACCCATGCGCTGTGTGCAGGCTCGGTGTCCCTCCCAGTCCTTGCCGCAACCATTCAGCAAATGCCGATCTAACTCGTGCTCCTGCAGCACCTGGGCTGCCGCGTGCCTGCCACCGACCAAGGCAGGTGTCAGTGCCTCTGCCTCAGCGACCGGGTCTTGCCCTCGACCCAGAGAAGGGCCTCGGGCTAGAGCAGAGATGGCCATTTCTGGAGCACGCTAGGTTTTGCCAGATGGAGGTGATCCGCTACACGCCACCATCGTATCGTGTGAGTGTGAGAATTTCCCCATGTTCCTAAAAATCCAAAAACTCACTTTTAGGCTGGATACAGTGCCTCACGCCTGTATTCCAAGTGCTTTGGGAGGCCGAGGTGGGAGGATGGCTTGTGCTCAAGAGTTCAAGACCAGCCTGGGCAACAGAGCAAGACCCCATCTCTATAAAAAAAATATAAAAAATTAGCCAGACGTGGTTGTGCCTGTAGTCCCAGCTACTCAGGAGGCTGAGGTGGGAGGATCACTTGAGCCCAGGAGTTTGAGGTCACAGTGAACTATAACCATGTCACTGCACTCAGCATGGGTGACAGAGCGAGACCCTGTCTCTAAAAAAAAAAAGATAAAAAAGCACCCCGGAGCTGAGCTTAGCGTGCTATGTGTACTAACTCATCCAATCCTTACAGCAACCCGTAGCCAAGTTGCACAATTATCCCCACGCACAGATGAGGAAACTGAGGCACAGAGAGCCCACACAGTGTAGACCGGAGATTTACGCCAAGGTGGTCTGACTCCAGAGTGGGAAGGGGAGGGACACGGTGTGTGTAAACCTCCTCTATTTTTGGACATTTATTTCTACTTTCTAGCTGTTGTGAACAATGCAGAGCCAACAGCCTTGCCCTCAATTACCTGGGCCTTGCTAATTATTTCCCTGGGGCAGATTCCCAGACAGAGAATTACAGAGGGCAGAGGGCAGGACCGTCTCTGAGACTCCCGTCCCCTTTGCCCAGCTCCGGCCCTGCTGCCTCCTGCCTCCTTCCCGCGCTGCCTTGAGCCAGGCATAGACAGGAAGGGCGCGGCCTTGGTCTCCCTCTGCCCTGCCCTGCCTGCTTGGGGACGCAGGGGTGATCTCCAGCCCAACACTGAGTCCTGTCCTGTGTCCCAGCAGGGAGGTTCTTGAGGGAGGGGCTGCGGTGGGTCCCGGCACGTAGTAGGGGCTCAGCTGTGGTTGAAGGAATGAATACGTGAGCCAAGGAGCCCGCCGGCCCGCCTGGGTCCCCTTCCCTCTGCAGAGCCGCTCTGTGAAGCAGCCTTGCCACTGAGACCGGGGGCGGCCCCCAAGCTGAGAGGGCGGCTCCTCGCTGCTGGGGGGCAGGAGGGGAGGTGGGGCACAGACTCTGACCCCTCAGCCTGCCACCGAAGCCCGTTTGGTCCTGAAAAATGCTGTCCTTGCTCAGGCAACAGCTCCAGCCAAGGCACCTTTGCGTAAGCCAGGCGCCCCACCCAGAGTGCCTTCCCCCGTGGGCTTTCTAGTCTGAACAGAAAGGAGAACAAAAATACCTACTGTAGTGGCTATCGATGGCCACGGAACAAATTAGCCAAAGCTGAGCAGCTCCAAACGACAGACGTTTATTATGTCAGCCAGGCGACGGGAGCCGGGAAATCGGGCAGCTTAGCTGGGTGGGTCTTGCTCAGGGCCCCGGCCAGGCCGCAGTCCAGTCGGCATGTCGGCCAGGGCTGCGCCATCTGACGGCTTGACTGGGGCGGGAGGGTCCACTCCCAAGCCGCGTCCTCCACCATCACCCCCATCACCTCCATCCCACCGTCATCACAACTGTCACCATCACCATCATCACAATGTCATCATCACCATCATCATCATCACGATCATCACCATCACCATCATCATCATCATCATCGCCATCACCACCATCATTACAACTGTCATCATCGGCCGGGCGCGGTGGCTCGTGCCCGTAATCCTAGCACTCTGGGAGACCGAGGCAGGCGGATCGCTCAAGGTCAGGAGTTCAAAAACAACTGTCATCATACCATCACCACTATCACCACCGTCACCACCACCATTATCACCATCACCGCTATCACCATCATCACCGCCATCATCACCATCACCATCATCATCACCACCACCATCACCACCACCACCATCATCAGTGCCATTTTGGGAGGCAATAGCAGCTTCTGGAACCGTACCCCAAAGCAGGCTCCATTCATTCCCATCAGGCCCTGCAGTGTCTGGTAGGGCCACTGGAGATCCTGGCCTTCACCCAAGAGAACTACTTGCCCTGCTGTTCTCCACCCACATGGGTCAGAGGACTCCTTGCTCTGACAGTAGGATCTTTGCCCTCTTGGCTCATCTGGTCTTTTCCTATGCCCGTTTGTGTAGCCACCCGAGGCCCAGTGACAATCGTCCTGTCTACCTGGGGCATAACTCCACGAGGCTCCCAGCTCCCGGCTCTCCCCTTAAGGACTTGCCATGCCCCCTGGCCTGAGCTTAGGGGTGTCAGAAGCCCCCAAGGAGTGTACTGCTAAGACACGCCCACCCTGCCAGCCTGCGCACCTCCCGCAGCCACCCCTGCTGAGTTATGTGTTACAGACAGCCCTGCCCTGGCACCCACTCCGTGCCTAGCAGTGACCACAGCAGACTGTCACTGCCCTAAAGGGTGCTCAGGCAAGTGAGAAAGAGTGAGGCATATGGGGGCATGAGGGCTGGCTTGGAGCTGTGCAGGGGGGAAGCCAGGGGCCTCCTGGATGCCCCCAGCTCATGGCACCAACTCTGTTCTGCCTGGAGCCCCATGTCTGAGCCCTCCGCTTGGAGCAGACAGCCATGCTAATCCTGTCCTGGGCTGGTGGCCGCCCCCGCTGGGGAGCGGGAAGCGAGCTGCCCAGAAAGCTGGTTTGGAGTCCCCGTTAGCTGTGGAGGGTGGCGTGGTGGCACGGGGAGATTATCCACACGCGGCTAGTCCCCAGCGACCGACCCCGGCGTCCCGAAAGAAGGCAGCTAGCTATTACAGAGATTCATGGGAAGGGGACAGGCGGGAGAAAGGCTAATCAAGCTGTCCTGATTGTAATTGTCCGAAGGTGCTGGCCTCTCTCGTAAACATGCCGACTGCGGCCCTGCCTCTGCGTCTCGGCAGGACTTCTCCCTGCTGGGACTGTGCTGGGTAATGTTCTTTCAACATAACTCTATTTAAATTCACATTTCCATCATCCCCCAGAGGAGCCGGCGAGAGAGCTGAGCTGCGTGGTATAAGCCGGGAAAGGATTAGATGGGGTGGGTGTTATTTTTTTTCCTTTTATTTTCCCTTAGTGATGGAGATGGGGTTGTGGGGGGTGGGCTATTCTAGAATCCTGCAAGATGGGAACTGGCAGAGCTGCTAGAGGCCATCCAGCTCCACCCTCTTGATGTCCAGATGGGAAACTGAGGCCCACAGGGCCCCACGGCGTGCCCAGCAGCTCCCCCTTCCTGGGCTCCTTCCCTGACTCGACCCTGGAGCAGAGCAGGTGTCCAGCTGAGGCCTGTGGGGGCCATGGAGGGAGCCTTGGAGGCCTGGAGCCTGGTCTTTGTCCCCGGCTAGTTGGCAGGTGGCACAACTTTCCTTCAAGCTGGTGTCAGGCCAGCTGCAGCCCCCTAGAGAGCCAGCCCCCTCCCTGCTGCTCTGCTGGTCCCCTGTCATGAGTCACCTTGCTCCAGAGCAGAGCGTGGGCTCATTTCCTCTGTGGGAGGTCCCCAGGGGCTGGCAAAGGCCATGGCCTCTCAGGAGAGGAGGAGGGCAGGCAGGGGGCAGTCGGATCGTGTAGCCAGGAGCGTGGGTCCCGGGGGAGGACGAGGCCTGGATCCAGGGTGGGGTGAGGGCTGCAGCGTGGGCCTGGGCTGAGCCCCACAGGCAGGCGTGGACCCCCATCATCTGGGGCTGGGCCAGGAGGGCGCAGAAGCCTCGGGCAGTGGATGGGAGGGAGCAGAGGAGAGAAAGTGAGCTGCATTGGGATGAAACTCCTAACCTTTTAAGTGCCAGAAATGTTCAAAAAAGCATCTGGTTTTGTTTTTTTTTAATTTCTCTCATTATGAACCGCTTGGGTGCTGTGGATGGGGCTACAGCCCAGTCCAGCTCTCCGCTCTGGCAGGAGACCTTGCTACCACAGTGACAGTGGGTTGGGGATGGGAGTCCCCTCTTCCTCTCCTAGGCAAAGCCCTATGATGCCAGGTCCCAGTGGTACGGCTGCGGTTCACTGATGAGAGGCTCAGGAAAGTTGCCTCACCTCCGAGAGACGCGTCCTAGACTGGTAGGAAGGGAGGTCTGTGTGGTCTCCAACTGGACCCCAGCCCAGTGGGGTGTATTAATGAGATCCCCGCCTCCAGGGTGAGGGACGTTAGAACTCTCAGCCTGAAGAGACAGGGGTGGCAGGGGAGGTCTCCTCCACAGATGCTAAAGCTCTGGGCTGCCACACCTGCGTCCAGCATGGCCCTCTCCTGACTCCCATGGACTAAAATTTTGTGATGTGCCAGGCCATGCACTGAGTCCTGACTGAGGCTCAGAGAGGTTGAGATGCTCACCTAAGGTTGCACAGCCTGGAGCTGTCCTCTTCACTGCCTCCTGCTTCCCTCATTGTGGCACTCACTGAGTCCAGTCTGCCACGTTGATGGCCCCGGGAGGCTGGTGAGTAGAACCTGGGTTCTTGGCTAATCGCCTTCTCAATGGCACTCCATGACCTCTGTCAAGTCACGTTCCCTCTCTGGCCTCAGTTTCCCCATCTGCTAATCCAGTCTACCTCTCAGAGCCCTTGTAGATATTAAAGAAGATAGTGACATGAAGTCACTTTGCAAAGGATCGGTGAAGAGCCGCAGGCTCGGATGCTGATGGGGCAGGCGGGTGTGTGAGGCAGCCTAGGCCATGGGGTGCACCAGGTTCCTCTGGCCACCCTGTGTCCCTGCAGCAGGGGCCCGATGTGAGGGGTTAGCACAGTGCCATGCAAGCAGACAAGGGTTCCGATCCTGGCCTCGCCACTTACTAATTGACCTTGGGTAAGTGATTTTACAGATTTGACAGATGGGGAAAGTGTAGGTGGGGGGCTCCTCTGAGCCTCAGTTTCTTCATCTGTATTTGGGGATAATAATAATGCAATAAGGCAAACCTCCTTGGGTGGCTATGAAGGTGCAATGAGATAAGGCACATCAACTCCATAGCACAGGGCTTGGCACCTAGCAGTGGCTCAGTAAGTGTTGATTGCTATAGTTATTATCACTGCTACTATCGCTTCCATCACCACCACCACCGCCACCACCACTGCCACCACCATCATCGCCACCACCGCCACCATGACCACCACCACCACCATCACCACCATCATCACCATCACCACCACCATCATCACCACCATCACCACCACCACCGCTGCCATCACCACCACCACCATCACTGCCACCGTCACCACCATTGCCACTGCTGCCACCACCATCATCATCATCATCACCCACCATCACCACCACCACTGCCACCACCACCACCACCGCCACCATCGCCACCACCACCACCATCGCCACCACCACCACCATCACCATCATCACTGCCACCACTGCCACCGCCACTGCCATCACCACCACCACCATGACCACCACCACCACCATCACTGCCACCACTGCCACCGTCACTGCCGTTGCCTCTGCTGCCGCCACCATCATCATCATCACCACCATCATCACCCACCATCACCGCCACCATCGCCATCGCCACCACCACCGTGACCACAGCCACCATCACCACCACCATCATTGCCACCACAGTCACCCAAAACGCCCTGCCCACTCGCAGGGCCAGCATTAATTCCTTGATTACCAGGCTCCAAAGCCATCTGCCTCAGACCCACCCTGTGGGGCCTGATTATGAAGCAGGTACCTATTTTTGGCCCAGCTTTGGCGCTGGCACCCCCCTACTGCCACTCTGTTCCCGATACTTTCCCTGTAAATTATCGACGTCAGAAGCAAAAGGGCTCACAAAGGAGCTGGCTGGAGTAACTGTGGTCAGCTCAGCCTCAACAGTGACCAGGGGGTCCCCGGCAGGCAGGGCCACCTGGTGGGAGTCAAGGCAAAGGGGCTGAGACTGGGGGCTGCCGGATACAGTTGGCCAAGAACCCGGATCCTGCCCCAGGACCTCAGCACCTCACCCCATGAGGTCCCAGGGGAGACAGGTTCCAGGGATGATGACAGTGAATGGGAAGTGAAGTAGGACTTGACTGTGTACAATTCTGGAAGGTTCCAGGTAGAGTTCTGTCTAGTCCTGAACAACTCAGGTCTAAACCGCCCAGACTAACACGGCCCATGAGGTGACTCCTCTGGTCTCCTCGGGGCCCACTCTGCATCTCCACTAGGACATGGAGTCACTTCTCCCCATGGGAAGAGGGTCTGAGAACCAGGGCCAGGTAGGTCAGCTTTGCCCTCCTGCCTGGGGCCAGGCCCTGGACGGCCCCCGGGCCTTGATGGGGGTAGGGCACTCTCGCACCCTGAAGGAAGAGAGAGCAAGCTGTGGTCTAGTGCTCTGGCAGTTCAATGCACGGTGGCTCTGCCGTCAGTTGAGGGGGCCCACCAAGGGCCCCACCCAGGACCTGCTGGGCAGGCCCCCTCCAAGCCCTTGATGGTGACAGTGGAGGGTCTTTGAACTCCTCCCCCTAGAAACTGGCATCTTGCTGTGGGACTTACTTTCAGCTCCCGTGACTGGTGGGAGGGACCCGTGCTAGAGTGGGAGGAGCAGGTGGCCTGAGGCCAGGACGTCTCCACTGCCCTGCTCGGCAGGTGCCCTTGGACCTGACCCCCGCCTGTCCCTCCTTCCCCTGAGTGGGAATCTCCAATCCCTAGAATCTTCGAACCGCAGAATCTCAGGACCAGGGAATCTTAGAATCATAAAATCACAAATCTCTCAAGATGTTTGGGAGGACTTTTTTTTTTTTTTTTTTTTAAGAAGAGAGATAACAAATGGCAAAGGATTAGAAAACGCTTCCCAAATGTGAGGACGGCGGATTCCTTTCTGCCGTCTTGGAGGGTGGGTGTGGGGTGTCTGGTAGGGGGCGGAAACTCGAAGGGGGCTGGAGAGACTTCGGGAGGCTGCCAGGACACCTGCTCCTTCTTGAGCAAGAACCCAGAGACGTGACTTGCTACTCCAGATGTCGCCAAGCTCCCCTCCGCCCTCCTCCGCCTTCTCCCGCTCACTTCCATCGTGCCGGGTCCCCGCTAGCCTGGGGCTCTGCTGTGACCAGGAGGAGCCCCCCACCTACACTTTCCCCATCTGTCAAATGAGGTGCCCGGATTCGATTTCAGCTGCAGTGCTCTGTTCAAACGAGATCTTCTGCAGGCTAACAGCAGAGTGGTTCTGGGTTGGGGGTGATTATTGAGGGCCACAGGGCCCCACTGCGGGCCTCCCAGTCCCCTCCCCAAGCCCCTCCTGCATTCAGCCTCCTGCAGAGTCGTTCCATAGGACCTGAGATTTCAGGACACATCTTTAAATCCCTGGCCCGGGTGGAAGTTCTCTAGATGCAACTGCCCAAACTTCCGCACATCAGAGAAGCATCAATTCTAATACAATGGATTGGCCTGGGCTCCCCGCCAGCCTAGCGGGTGACTCTGCCTGTGTCTAGAACAGCTGAGCCAGGGCCCCAGACATCACTGGGCGGAGGTAGCTAGGGTGAGGGGATGTATGTCTGCCCAGAGTAGGGGGCTCTTCTAAGGGTGGACCTTGGGCCACCTGGGGCTACACAGTGCTGTTTCAGGTGCCAGGAGTGCAGGCCCTGACCCAGAGTAGGTACATGATCAAGAGCAATTAGATAGCCAGGTGCAGTGGCTCACGCCTGCACTCCTGGCACTCTGGAAGGCTGAGGCAGGAGAATCGCTTGAGCCCAGGAATTTGAGACCAGCCTGAGCAAGAGCAAGAGCCTGTCTCCATTTAAAAAAAAATTAGCCAGGCATGGTGGCACACGCCTTTAGTCCCAGCTACTCAGGAGGCTGAGGCAGGAGGATTGCTTGAGACTTGGGAGTTTGAGGTTGCAGGGAGCTATGATGACACCACCGCACTCTAGCCCAGGCAACAGAGTGAGACTCTGTATTTAAAGAAAAAAAAGCAATCGGATAAATGGCACCAAGTGGGGGTGGCCAATCTTGTGTGTCTCTACCTGGACCTGCGTCCCTGGGTGGTGCAGGGAGTCCCGAGGTTGGGGCGTGTTGTGGGGGATGCCAGCATCCCTGGGCTCTGGAGTGTCAGCTGGACTCACATCTGGGTTGGGTTGGTGGGGGAGGTCCCCTTTCAGAGGTAACTGGGAACCCACAGACATGTTTTAAACAGGGGCTCCACGTGGTCAGATGGCACTTGGAAGGTCACTCTGATTGTGAAGGGAGATGGCTTGAGGGGTGTCTGGGGCTGCACAGGGGCCAGGAGTGGTGATGGCAGCTTGGACCAGGGTGTGGAGGAGGGTGACAGAGTCAGCAGGGCCCAAAGGGCACTGTGCTGGAAGCAGGTTTGGGAGAGGTGAGCATCGAAGATGACCCCTCTGCCGGCATCTGCTCTGGGCATCTTGACAGTGGGGTGCTGCTTACCTTGGTGGGGACCCTGGGGGAGGACCAGCCTTGCGGGGTAGATTTGAAGCTCCAGATTGCACACAGTGGGCTGGGGTGGGGGAGCCTTGAAACACCCCATGTAGGGAGTTGAGGAGGCAGTGAGAGAACTGGTGTGGGATATGGCACAGCCCCGGGCCTGCAGGTACAGCTCGTGCTACAGGTACAGGTGGTGCTGCAGGTACAGCTCGTGCTGCAGGTACAGGTGGTGCTACAGGTATAGCTTGTGCTACAGGTACAGGTGGTGCTACAGGTATAGCTCGTGCTACAGGTACAGGTGGTGCTACAGGTACAGGTGGTGCTGCAGGTACAGGTGGTGCTACAGGTATAGCTCGTGCTACAGCTACAGGTGGTGCTACAGGTACAGGTGGTGCTGCAGGTACAGGTGGTGCTACAGGTACAGGTGGTGCTACAGGTACAGGTGGTGCTGCAGGTACAGCTTGTGCTACAGGTACAAGTGGGGCTGCAGGTATAATTTGTGCCACGGGGACAGGTGGTGCCACAGATACAGGTTGTGCTGTAGGTACAGGTGGTGCCACAGGTATAGCTTGTGCCACAGGTGCCATAGGTACAGGTGGTATGTCATCTCCACACACCCACCAGGTAACTGAGGATAATGAATTGGTGCTGAGACCAGGGCAGGTCTAGGGGCTGAGTCTCAGGGACCTGCCACCTGAGAATCCCAAGTGGCTATCCTGGGCCGAGCGGAAGAAGCCGGAAGCAGCCTCACCTGCCGAGATGCCCGTGCAGACATCAGTGAGGCCGACGCGCAGCTTGTGAGAAACCCTGGGAGACCCCGGAAATATGCGGGAGACTTTGAGAGTAGGCTGTGGGCCCAGAGTTATGTAGATGGGGGAGAGGAGGCAGTGAAATGATGGTCCTGTGGCTAATGTGACTTTGTCAGAGCTCATAGCTGGCAGGCCTGGGCTCTCGGGATTTAGGAGGGGAGGTGACAGCCCTTCCAAGATGCCAGGAGTCTAAGAATTTACAACCTCTGATTGTCAGACAGTGATCTCAAGTCAAGGATGGGCACCCATCTTATTACAAAGTCCCTGGGGGACCATCCTTGTGCCCCTCCCCACCTCGGATGTCTCCAGCTGACCTTCCACCCCCAACCATGGTCCCTGACATGGGCAGGGATCAGAGGGACGGAGGGAGAAGGGAGGACCCGGGCAGGACTTCCCGCTCCGTCCTGCAGCGCGAGGGCTTCTTGGAGCAGGGCCAGGCAGCCCGAGTGCCTCGCTAAGACTCACGTCACCCATCAGACATCCTCATAATATTAATAATGAAAGGGCAGCTCCCTCGGAGACCACGGCTGCGCTTGGCTCTGGCAGGAGCTCGGAATGCCAAGTTTTCCCAGGGACGCCCCCGCAGACGGGGGAGGGAGGCTGCTGTGGCAGGCAGGGTGGGCAGGGCGGTTTTCTCGAAGCCTGTCCTGCCCCCGCCCCTGGGGGGGATGCTGTCTGGGACATCTTTAAGGATGCTTTGTTAAGCCCCATTAAATATGCATGGCTCCGTTAAACTTTAATGTCCCACTTTGAGGTGTCACATTTTTCACCTCCTCCTGGGAGCAGGGAGGGTTGAGCCGTGGAGAGCTGACGCCTGGCACTGGGACCCAGCGGGGGCTGGGGGCTCCACCGTTGGGGCCGCTGCTCTGGGCCCAGCAGGGCTCTGCAATGGTCAGAACCGGACAGCAAAGGTCTCGACTCCGCGTCTGTGTCTCTCAGTGCTTTTTACAACCCTTTGGCATGCGAACGAACGCCACCCTCAGCTCACCGTATTGAAGAAAATGTTATTCAATGACACCTGTTAAAGCGGGATAAGGAAGACTTTAGTCAGGACCGTCAGATGCGCATAGGAAGAACCACTGACCTAGCAGGTTCTTTGCTCAAACTGGATTTTGCAAGGGCATGCACGGACGGTCCTAGGAGAAGGTTCAGAAGCCTGAGTGCAGTGTGGCCAAGCGGAGAATCTTTGTCAACCGCTGAACGGAGAAGCAGGTTGGAGCTAGAGTTGGCTTGTGCTGTGCCTGGGAAGGAGGCGTCAGGGACTTTGGGATGCAGCAGACCTGGGCCGGGAGAGGCGACTCTAGCATGTCCACAACTGTGTGCCTCTGGCTTCCAGCAGCTGGGAACAGGTGTCAGGTGTCAGCAGGACCAGAGGACTCTGACCCTGCCGGCCCTCCTGGCTTTGCTGCTTGTGGCAGTCACGTGGGGAACCTCGCCTCTGCAGGCGTCTGTTTTGTCTTCGCTCTGTGACGGAGATAGAGACACAGACGGGGCCTCAGAACACGGTTGGGAGAGTTACAGAGAGGAGCTGGGGCCGCCTGGCAGAGCGGGCCCTGTGTCCAGGCCATGGGCTGACGTCTCCAGCACCTTAACAATACTGTAGGCAAAACTAGCGAGCTCCCACCCGGTAGGATGGTCAGCATTTTTTTTTTAAAGAAGGAAAATAACACGTGTTGGCAGGGATGTCGAGAAATTGGAGCCCTGGCGCGTCACTGGTGGGAATGCAAGCTCGTCTGTGCGTTCCCTGTGAAAACCAGCCTGGTGGTTCCTCAAAGCGTTGAACAGTTTCCCTTTGGCTCAGCAAGCCCACTCCTGGGCAGACGCGCGGGAGAGGGGAAGGCAGCGTCCGCCTGAGCCCGTGCACAGGCACGCTTCTTCGCTCCTCGTGCTTTACAGAGACTGTGTTTCTCACACAGGGAAGGTTTGTGGCGACCCTGCGTCAACAAGACCACAGGCTCCGTTTTCCCAGTGACGTGCTCACTCTGTGTCTGTGTCACATTTTGGTAATTCTTGCAAACATCGTAAACGTTTTCCCTCTTAGTCTATCTGTTGTGGTGATCTGTGATCAGTGATCTTTGAGGTTAATCATAATTGTTTCGGGGTGCCGCAGACGGCAAACTGGACTGATAAATGCTGTGTGTGTTCTGACCACGCCACAGGCCGGCCGATCCCCCGTCTCTCTCCCTCTCCCCGGGCCTCCCTGGCCCCTGAGACGCAACAACATTGAAATTAGGTCCATTAATAACCCTGCAATGGCCTCTGAGTGCTCAAGTGAAAGGAGGAGTCACATGTCTCTCGCTTTAAATCAAAAGCCAGAGACGATTAGGATGA
>CAUYRT010048913.1:0-41491 GCA_963574885.1 Lepilemur ruficaudatus
ATTCAGCCATAAAAAAGAGTTTTCAAGCCAGAAAAAGACATGGAAGTGCCATAAATACATAGTGCTGTATGAAAGAAGCCAGTCTGAAAAGGCTACAGACTGTATGATTCCAACTACATTACATTCTAGGAAAGGCAAAACTATGAAGACAGTAAAAATATCAATAGGTGGCAGAGTTCCAGGGAAAAGGTGAGAAGGATGACTAGGTGATGCATGGGTGATTTTTAAGGCAGAGAACTATTCAGTATGATATTGTACTAATGGATGTCATTATGCATTTGTCAAAATCTATACAACGTACAACACAAAAAGTAAACCCTAGTGTAAATTATGGACTTTAGCTAATAATAATGTATCAATATTGGCTTATCAATTGTAACAAATGTACCACATTAATGCAGGATGTTATTAATGATAGAAACTTCTGGAGAAGCCTGATAAGGGAACTTTCATTCTGCTCAATTTTTCCATAAACTTAAAACTGCTCAAAAAATAGTCTATTAATTGAGAAGTATAATAATATATTATTATCTCCACTTTCATGTATGGTTGAACATTTCTACAGTAAAAAGTTTTAAACGTATAATGAAATAGAACAAAACAAATAGAACTGCTGCATGAGCTGAGATTGGTTTTGTTCCCCTCAACGGATTGTGACACACGCCAAAGTATTATTGCTGCTGTCCCTGAAGGAGTGAGGTCTCACTCTAAGGTCTTGCTTTTCTTGTTGGCTTTGAGGAAGCGAATCAATCCTACAGCCATAAGAAAATGAATCTTGCCAACAACATGAGTGAGCTTAGAAGGGGCCCTTTCTCCAGTTGAGACTCTAAAAGTAAGTAAATGGAGTCCTGGCTGACACTTCGTTTAAGCAAGCTATACAAGGACTCCTGACACACTGAAACCATGAGAAAATAAATGTGTGCTGTTTTTTAAGCTGCTAAAAAAAATCATACAGAAGAAGAGGGGATCAAAAATCAAGGGCCTCATTGGTGGAATTCATTCATCCTGCAAAATTGACACAATTTGCAAAGGCTAGGAGTGTCATTCTTTGCTATGCATATATGGGTCTTTGCTAGTCATCTTAATTAGAAAAACTTCATTTTATTTTGTTGTAGTTACACATCAGCCTATCAGTTTACCAACTTCCTCTCATTTTCATAGGTCTCAGAAGAAACAAACCCCGTGGACGCCTTGATCTTAGGCTTCTGACTTCCAAACTGTAACACAATAAACTTCAGTTGTTTAAGCCACTCAGTTTGCAGTTTTTTGGTTACATCAGCTCTAGGAAACCAAAGTACTCAGTGGTGTCACAATTTTATCCAACAATAATAACAACTAACATGCATCAAATGCTCGAAACACTCCAAATTCCGTGTGGGTGGGTGTTGAGGGTGTTATCTTATTAAAATTCTGTTATGACAAAAAGAGGTAATTTTTTTCTCCTCATTTTAGAGATTGAGGAAACTGAGCACCCAGAAGTTACCGGCCCAGGGACTCACAGCTAGTATGTGTTCTCCAGGATCCCAGGGTCTGCACTACTTTTTTTTTTTTTTAACAGCTTTATTGATATATAACTCATGTGCACTCATTTAAAATGTCCATTTTCACATTTTTAATATATTCTTAGAGTTGGGAAACCATCTAACAATAAAATTTTAGAACTTTTTTTATTTCCACACACAAAAAAACTGAACCCATTAAAAGTCACTTCTCATTTCCTTCCACACTTTCAACCCTTCTCTGGCAACCACTTATGTACTTTCTGTCTCTATATGTTTGACTATTCTGAACATTTCAGATAGTGGGATCTTATAATATGAGAACACATGGCCTTTTGTGCCTGGCTTTACTCATTTAATATAATCATTTCATGATGCATCCACATTGTAGCATATATCAGTACTTCATCCATTTTCATTGCTGAACAATATACCATGGTAGAGATATGAATGATTTTACTTATCTATTCATCAGTGGATAAATGTTTGGATTTTTTAAACGAATGGAGGGTTTTATTTTTTTTGGCTATTAAGAACAATTTATGTATATTTGTATACAAGTTTTTTTCAAACATATTAATATTTCTTCATTTCATGTAGGTATATACTGAGAGTAGAATTCCTGTGTCATATGGAATATTTGTTTAGATTTTGGGGGAACTGCCAAAATGTTTTCCCATTAGCAGTGTATGAATGTTCCAATTTCTCTACATACTTTCCAAAACTTGTTATCGTCTCTTAAAAAAAAATTAACCATCCGTTTGGGTGTAAAGTAGTACTATCTCATTGTGGTTTTGGTTTTCACTTCCCTAATGATTAATGATGTTGAGAATCTTTTCATCTGCTTACTGGCCATTTGTATATCTTCTTTGAATGAATTTATTCAGATTCTTTGCCGATTTTTAAAAATTCAAGTATCATTTTATTATTGGATTGAAAAGTCTTTTATGTATTTTTTTCAGACATATGATTTTCAAATGTGTTCTCTCATTTAGTATGTTGTCTTTTTTTCCCCATGATTGTATCATTGGCAGTAAATTAGTTTTTTTTTATTTTGATAGACTCTAATATATGTATTTCTCTCTTTTGTTGCTTGTGTTTTTGATTTCATAACTGAGAAAGATGGCTGGGTATGGTGGCTCATGCCTGTAATCCTAGCACTCTGGGAGGCTGAAGCAGGAGGATCGCTTGAGCTCAGGAGTTCCAGACCAGCCTGAGCAAGAGTGAGACCCCATTTCTACTAAAAATAGAAAAATGAGCCAGGTGTCGTGGTGCGCGCCTGTAGTCTCAGCTACTCTGGAGGCTGAGGCAGAAGGATCACTTGAGCCCAGGTGCTGGAGGTTGCAGTGAATTATGATGATGCTATTGCACTCTACCCAGGGTGACAGAGTGAGACATCTCAATTAAATAAATAAATAACTGAGAAGACTTTCCTTAATCCAAGGTAGTGAAGATTTACTCCTGTGTTTTCTTCTAAGAATTTTATAGATTTAGCTATTAGTTTTAGGTCTGTCATTAATTTTTAGTTAATTTTTGTGTATGGTAAAAGGAAGGGATCTAACTTCTTCTTCTTTTTTTTTTTTGCAAGTATATATCCAGTTGTAGAAAAGACTATTTCTCCCCTTTGAATTTCTTAGTGTTTTGGTTGAAAATCAACTCACCATAAACGTAAATGTTTATTCCTAGATTTTCAATTCTATTCCTGTGATCTATATGTCTATCTATAATAGATGTCTAGAAATGTCTTGATTACTCTATCTTTGTGATAAGGATTGATTACTCCAATTTTCTTCTTCTTCCTCTTTTTTTTACAAGATTGTTTTTAGCTACTCTGGGTCTCTTGTCTACCCATAGAAATTTCGTATCATATTCTTATCATATTCATATCATATTCTCAATTTATGTAAAAGTGAAAGCTGGACTATTGATAGGGATTACATTGAATCTGTAGGACACTACTGGTGATAATGTCATCTTAACAATATTAAGTCTCCTGATCCATCAACATAAAGATGTCTTTTATCTATTATATTTAGGTCTTTACTTTTTTTCAACAGTTTTTGGATTACAGATATGTACTTCTTTTGTTAAAATTATTCTTAAATATCATATTTATTTTTATGTTATTATAAGTGGAATTGATTTCTTAAATTTATTTTTACATTATTCTTGTTGGGTTATTGAAAAAGTTAAATTTTGTACATGATCATGTACTCTGGAATAGTACTAAATTTATTTATTAGTTCTGATAGGTTTTTAGTGAATTCCTTGGAATATTCTACATTCCATATGCAAGTAGGGATAATTTTACTTCTGTTTAAATGTGAATTGATTTTTTTTTTTTGCTTACTTGTTCTAGCTTAAACTTTCTATAAAATATTAAATAGAAGTGGGAATAACAGGCATCCTTGTTTTTTCCTTATATTAAGGAGAATACATTTAGCCTTTCATCATTAAGTATCTTAGTTATGGGTTTTTCATGGACATCTTTTACCAGGTTGATGAAATTAAATTCTATTCCTACTTAGTTGAATGTTTTTATCATGAAAGGGTCTTGTATTTTGTAAAATGTTTTTCTGTGTCTATAAGGATGATAGTGTGATTTTTACTGTTTTCTATTAATATAATACGTTAACATTAATTGATACTCAGATGCTAAACCAAACTTGCATTCCTGGGATGAATCTCACTGGGTTACTATGCATAATTCATTTTCTATGTTGTTGGATTCAATGTGGCAGTATATTATTCACGATTTTTGAATCCATAGTCATAAGGGATATTGGCCTGAAATTTTCTTTTATTATAACATCTTTGGTTTTGCTTTCAGCATGCAACTGGACTCAGAATTAGATGCACTGTCTTCCTTCCTCTTTCATATTTTGGAAGACTTTAAGAAAGATTAGTATTAATTATTTCACGAATGTTTGGTAGAATTCACCAATGAAGCCATCTGGGTCTGGTTTTTAATTTTATATTTTGTAGGAAGGTTTTTTTTTTCTTTTTGTATTACTAATTCAATCACTTTACTTTTGTTAAAGATTTAAGATTTTTATTTCTTCTTGAGTCAATTTCAGTAATTTGTATTTTTCTAGAAGTTTGTCCATTTCATCTAAGTTATCTCCCTAGATGGCATACATGCAGTCATAATATTCTCTTACATTTCTTTTAATTCCTACATGGTCATTAATAATATTCTCTCTTTTCTTCCTAACTTTATAATTTGAAATTTCTTTTTTTTATAGTAAGTGTAGCTGACAAGTGTTGGAAAGGATGCTGAGAAAAGGGAACCCTTGCACACTGCTGGTGGGAATATAAATAGATACAACCATTATAGACAACTGTATGGAAGTTCTTCAAAAACTTAAAATAGAATTACCACCACGTGATCCAGCATTCCCACTTGTGAGTATTTGCCCATAAGATTTGAAATCTGTATAGCAAAGTGACATTTGCACTACCATGTTCATTGCAGTACTACTGATAATAGCCAAGTTATGGAAACAACCTGAGTCCGCATCAATGGAGGAATAAAGAAAAAATCATATATATCACAATAGAATAATATTCAGCATTAAAAAGAGAAATTCTGTTATTTGCAACAACATGGATGGGATTGGAGACGATTATGCTAAGTGAAATAAGCCAGGCATAGAAAGACAAATACAACATGATCTCACTTATATCCAGAATGGAAAATAATCAAACTCATAGAAGCAGAGAGTGAAATGGTGATTACAGAGGTTTGGGGAGGGTAAGGAGTACGGGAAAATGGTGGTGAAAGATCCAGTTAGACAGGAAGAATAAGTGTTTTTTGTTGTTGTTTTTTTTTTCCACCGAGATCTTTTGCACAGCATGGTGAATATAGTTAATAATAGTGTAATGTATATTTCAAAATTTCTAACAGTAGATATCAAATTGCCTCACCACAAAAAATGGTTAAGTATTTGAGGTGAAGATATATCAGTTCATATGATTTAATTATTCTGCATTGTATTCATAAGTCATAACATTACCTTGTATCCCACAAATATATACTATTATAATCAATTTACAATAAAAAATGAAAAAAATGCATAAAACATTTCTCCAGTCAATCAAGACATGTATAGAAGCTGACTTTTTAATAGAGGAGGCAGAAAAGTAAACAGGTAAAATTCATTTAATATATCATAAATATCATAAAAAGCATGTTCAAAGATGTATGATAACAGAATAGAGGGAGTATGACATATTTGGGGTGGAGAAAAAGTATTTACTTGTAATTTAAACATATTTGACTTCAGTATTTTTAGAAGAGAATTTCTTACAGTGAAGAACACGGAAAACTGGAAGTGGATTGAATATTATGTATGCTCCTTCGAATTTCCTTTATATGGCAAGAGACTTGATTTAGTTTTGTTCTTCTTATTAGAAATATGCTGTTTTTATGAGGTATAAAAAATCGTTGGTGAATCTGAAAAGACAAAAAAGTCAAGGGTTCAGATACTAGCCAGTGATAATCAAAAGTTTTAGTGCTAATTTGTTCTTATCTGTATTATGTGTGTCACTTTTTGTTATTCTTTTAATAGGCATTGAATGGTATAAGGTTATCTTGTGGAAATAATCATGAAATACAAAATGGATTGTGGTTTGAAAGCAAAAGTGAGGCATTTCCACAAGTGACAGAATTTATTCATAACAATGACTGTTCGGTTTGTCAAAAATACCCAAATTTGTGCATAGAAGTTAGAGAAAAATGTTTAAAACAAAATATTAGAAGTTACAGCTTACATTATCATGTTTATGCACTGAAATTATTATTTTAATTACTCTATTTTAGATAAACATGAGATCATGATCCTTACTGAAACATTTACAGATTCTTTTCACCCACTGTATACATAAGACACATTTACATAAGGAAAATATCTTAAGTTGAAGAAAGTTTATACCAAAAAAAAAAAAAAAAACGGTCCAGAGAATATCGTAAGTCATGGTGCTTTTGAGAAATGTTTTCAGAAAAACTAGAAGAGTAGAATTGGAATATTTCTAACACAAAGAAATGATAAATTCCTGAGGTGATGGATACCCCAATTACGCTGATTTGATTAATTCACATTGTATCAAAACATCACATGTGTCCTATAAATATATACAATTATTAGGTACCCATAATAATTAAAAATTGAAAAACAAAATAAAATTTAAAGTGAGGCACTTGTAGACCCTTTCTCACTTATGAAAGCTTGGTTATGGTGGAATGTTTCAGAAATGTGTGTTGTGTTCACTAATTATTCCAATGTATTATTAAAATATTACTTAAATTTAAGTTTTTCAGGCATAAGTAATGAATGATCTTTGTTTTAAATAACTTGATTAGGATGCTTCAATAGGTATGGATGTTTTATGATTTTTTATGCTTGTATCTCGGGTGGCACCTCTTGCTGTTCCAAGTGGTAGGGTGGCATTTAGCTTAAATAAAACTGTTTCACTGGCTTCATCACATATAATTACAGTTTGCAGCATCAGATAATTGAAAATATCCCAAGTGCTGAGATGTGAAGTACTTCTAAATTACTGGACAGTCTTTCTTAGGAGTATTGCATAAGCATTTTCCTTTATTTACCTCAAATAAACAGTAAGATTCAGCACCATCATACATGCAAGTGTAGGTTTCTAATCTACAAGTGATAATCTTTTGCCATAAGATCCTACAACTGCTTTGTGAGTCGGTCCCATAAGTGAACAGTTTTATATGTCAAAGCTGTTGAATTTTCAGAGCTCACTTACTTGCCTGTCACTGTTAATGGTCACATGCTCACACGTGCCTTTTACTGTGTTTGTGTCTTCTCATCCAGGTCCATGCCAGCAAAGCGCTGCTCATTTAAATGAGGCGTGAACACAATAACCTAGCATCTGTGTTTTGAAATATGACACTAATTTCTGGCACAAATAGCAAATTTAATCTATAATTAGCAATTGATTGCAGTTGAGGCATAGTGTATTTGAGGGGTAAAGGCCACAGATCTGTATGAAAACCCTTTAAACCACATGCATCAAGAACACCCTCAGGACAAGCTGTGCTCTGGGGCGTGTGACACATAGGTGGGCACAACTGCTGATTCCTCCTTTCTTATCTTGTGAAAGATGAGCTCATCATGAGGTAAGAAAAAATTGGGGTTTGATGAATGTAGAAACTCTTGAAACTCTTAAATATGAAACAGAACTCTTTGGAATACTTATTTACCACAACCAGACAAGGAAGGATAGAGGAGGAATATAAATATGTGGGCTTTTGAGCCAGTTGTCTTGGACGGGAATCCTGGTTCCATTATGTTCTAGTTTTGTGATCTTTGGTAAGTTATGTAGCCTCCCACCCCCCACGCCTATTTCTCCATCTTACAAATAGGTGTAAAATAGCTATAACTTACAGAGCTGTCATGAGTATAGATCATCAACATCTTTGGAATCCAAAAAGCTTTCAAATATATATATATATATATATTTTTTTTTTTAACTTATATGGTGACAACAATTGAATTTATTTATTTAAAGTAATGTGACTTAATATGTTTCCTTATAGAAGTGTCAGTACATTTGATTACTAGATTGTACTCCATTCCTGTGCCTTAAGCTGGGCGTTATGGTTCACACATAAACACATCATTCTTTTCAAAATCTAAAATTTCTAAAATGCAAAGCCCTTTAAAGTTTGGAGTAAATGTATATAGCCCATGGCAGTTTGAAATAAATTATTGTAGATTTACAATAATCAAATTAATGGTCCTAGATTAATTTAGACTGAAAAATCTGGAAGATATTGATTCTAACTAACATTTGCCAGACACATACTCTAAGTCAATCTCCTCCCATGACAATCCAGCCCATGAGATACCAGTTCCCATATATAAGCTGAATAGATGTGAAAGGGAAGACTGGAAAAATGCCACTTCAGATAATAAAGGGAGAGAAGAATCCAACAGTAATTTATTCATATCTAAATTCTAAAACTCTTTAAGCCAGATATGGTAAAGGGAACACAGACTCTTAAATTTTAGGAGTCAAAATGTGTAAAGTTTTGTACTGACAAAATGGAAATGCTCGGGTTAGTGAGATTTATTTTATTTTTTACTTAATGATGCATGTGTATTGATTTACCTGCTTCCCCACAATATATGATTTCTTGGCTCTATTATAGTGGTGGAAATTGTATAGAAAATCTATTCTCCTCAAAACAGTTTTATTATAGTCAGACTCTAGTTATGTTAGAAAGGGAGCATAATTAGAAATTTGGGGATTTTATTAACTTTTTTATCAAGCTAAAGTATATCATTGCTTCCGTTAGCTTCATTTGATTGCAGCTATAGCTACCCATTTTTGTAAATTCTTGCTATAGTATGCAGATTCACAACAATTACCTCAATAATTTCACTGTTATTTAAACCATAATTGCCTTTAATAGTACACCTATCATTTCATATTGTACTTTAAGATTACATTTTGATAAAAATTCAAATTTTTTTTTTAGTAAAGGGGAGGCAAAGTATATTTCCTTCCTTAGTCTCAAACTTGGAATACAATAGAAGACACAAAATTATTCATAACCAAGATATGGTACTTGTTAAATATTTCAAACTGGATGCCAGATGTGTTAGTAGTAGCTAATAGCATATACCTCTGATGGCAATGATCTATTCTGCAAAAGAAGTCACCTTTCTGTGATGCAGTAAAAGACTGTTTGTTGTATCTAATTGAAGGACACAGATTTCAAGCTGTGTGTAGGTGATACGTGAATTTTTCAACTCCTGCTGACAAGCACATTGACTACTGTGTAATTCTTTAAATTGATTCAATCAAACCCATGCTGTTTATGCTTTTAATTGATTGAATTAAAACAGCATTTTTAAACTTTTAATCATTCCATTAGATAGGGGTCCCCTTGCTTGTTCATGTTCAAGTCAACCCAGATGAGCTATGGCTTTTTTAATTTGTGAATTCCCACCAAAGTTCTAGATGACACTTCAACTTATTTGGCAGCAAGGACGGGCTGTACCATCATCACAAATCAAAAGGACACTTCTATTTTTGGGTGTACGTTACAACTGTCCTGATGGAGATGAATGGAGGTATTCACTTTCCCTGCGTCTTTCCAAATGCACAGATCATCGGATGTCACAATCCCCTGAAGCAGGAAGATTCCTATTGGAGTCACAGATAGAAATTATTGCTGCTCAAAAACTTCCACAATAGACATATAATTCAACTTGGAGACAATACAAACATAAACATAACACTTTGGCCTGGAACTGGAGCCTTAGATAGTGATCTCAAACACTGCTGTGGAAAAGGCATGGCAGGGGGTATGGATTATAAGGGCTGGTGACATGTAGGTGCATTGTCTGTAGAGAATTCCTAAAGTATGAAACTCTCTGGAAGTTGTCTTGCTTTTTATCATCTCCATGCACCAGCAATTCTAAATGATATCAGCGATAATTTTCTTCTCAGAAATATTTTCTTGGTCTGAGAGCTAAACAATTTCTGCTGTTATTATGGATGTTAACATACATGTAAAGATCAAATTAGCCTATGTTTTATTACTTGCTCTTCAATCACCATTGCATAATCCATGGAAGTTAATTCAGAGAAACTCCAGTTATGTGGCTCCTGACACACTGAGGCCAGATACACACATTTATTTAAAAACTCTGTAAAATTTGGAATGGCTCTTGCTTGCTTTTGGTACAGTTCTTGTCTTCAGTCTTTGTGCTACTGCATAGACCTGTGATTAGACAGCAGCTTTGAAATTACAGTGATATCACAGTGGATGTAATGACAAAGAAACAAGATCGCTTCCTTTATTCTGTTATTCTGTGTGACCATTTGGAGTTTTTATTTGTGTTTCAGTTTTAACTCAGAGAAACAGTACACAATGTAAGGTGCAGTATTTTTGTTTTATAAATCAAATTTAGTTCATGCATAAAATATTCTATAAAATTTGAATAATATTTTTAAAATAGGGATTTATTTTTTAAAATTGTTAATTGTTTAGACTGATGAATGAATTAAGGTAATAAATATTGATCTTGATTAGTATATTAATTAGTGAAAGTAATTTTATCACATTAAAGAAGGAGATTTTATAAACTGATCTTCTCTGTGTTTGAAATATGCTATGTACACTATACTGCCCCAAGGCTGTAAATAAATTGAAAAAGATGCTGAGAAAAATACCACTTTATAATAGAATCTCAGTGTCAAGTAAATGTAAAAATATTACATTACATTTTTAATCACTACATAATATCTCACACAAAGGTAGAACCTATAATGAAGTAAACACAAAATTGTGAAGTATAAAATGCACAGTTAATAAAAGAAATGTTACAGAATATCTTTGTGATGTAGGGGTGGAAATATTTTAAAAATTCACCATCAGAAACCATAAAGCAAAAAAGAATTAAATTCTATTTCATATAATTATTTTTGCCAAATAAAGGACATAGTAGAAAGGTAACAGGTAGATTACAGAATTGGAAAAGTTATTTGCAATGTTTCAAGCCAAGAAAGGATTAATATCTAGAATCTATAGTTTATTCCTTCAAATAAAAGGTAAAAATACATTGGTCTTAATGCACAAATAGAAAAGGTTATGAATAGGCAATTTGCAAAAGAGGAAATATGAAAAGCGTACAAGTATGTTAAAAGATGGTCCAAATCATTTGTAATCATAGAAATAAAAATTTAAGAAAAAAATATTACTTAATTCCTGTTATATTAGCAAAATTAGAAAGGTTCATAGCATCAAATATTCATGAAGGTGAAGGGATATAGCAACTCTCTACATATAGGAAAGCAATTTGGCATTTCTTAAAATATGATATTATGTATATATAGACACATATATAATATATGCAAACATATCCATTTTAAAACAATGCATACAAATGAAGGACACATACTGAACACAGAAGAATCATTGCCTTATGAGGGTAGAGAATGAGAATGGAATATTTTGTATAAGTTATTCAGTTTGTGTTTATTATATATGAACTTATAGATTTTGGGTTAGTTTATCAAGGCAGAAAAATTAAACTCATCCATCTGTTTATATAATTTTCTTGTAATTTTTTCAGATTACATAGAAATTGAAATTAATCATCATAATTTTATCACTACATAATATGTAATTTTTTCCCCACATAAGCATTAAGTAATTAGAGGTGGCATATGTAGAGTGATTAAGAGAGAGCAGGGATTTCACATCTCTGTATCGTTGACCAGGAAGGAGATCCTGAATACAAGTTCCTGAGAAGGACGTGCATAGAGAAGTGATCTGGAAACTGTCCTTTGTTTGTTAGTTGATAGCAACATGTTTCAAAGTGACAACTGTTATGTGATATGTAACATCTAAAGTTTTCTTCAACCTAAGCAGGAAGTAAGTGGTGGTTAGAGTAGATGTATGGACCCTGAACAATAATGTTTTTTGCAAACATACATTTGAGAAAGTCTATTAATTAAATATCTAATATAAAAAGGGATTTACATTGCATGTAAGTGTATTAAAATCTTAACTATCCTTAGGTATTGGAATCCGTAAAGGCTTGTTTACCATTGCATTTCTCAAATGTTCGTTTATAGAACAACAATCTCCCGTCTTGTTTTATTTTATTTTACTTGGAAACAGCATCAATATCCTGAGAAACAAGGGTTTAAGTAAACACTCCTCCAGGTGTCTGACCTTCGTGGTTCCCTGTCTCAGTGAATTGAGGTAGACTCACTCAGTTTCAAAGATTCCATTTACCTTTCTAAACAAAGGCTTCTTGACTCCGTCACCTTGGCAACAATTTACGGATATTATTTTAAATTATTATGTTTATTCTGTTTCTTATGTCTCTGTCACTGACCCTTCTCTGAGTCAGGTAGAGGCATTTGTGTTACTTCTTGAAGAATGAGGATACTTCCACAATAGGCTCTTGGATTCCTCTACAGACACAGACATTTTGAAACCCAAGTCATTGCTTTGTAGCATTTAGACTTGGAGTTAAAAAAAAAAATGCTCAAAAACTACAAAGGCAAAGCCCCAAATGAAGTAGAGAGTGGAATTCATGCCACAACAAACTACTGAATTCATGTAGAGAAAGATCCAGACTAGCACAACCCCAGGGGAGACTAGAGAGAGTGACTTTGCCTGGGGAAGTAAAGAACAAGGGTTTAATAAAGAGTAGTTGTCAGAGCCCCAAATGAGTTAATTGCTTGGACCTAACATGGAGAATTTAGACGTAGGGGACCACATTGAGCGGACAGGAGACAGCACTGCACTGTGGCCTGCGCCTGTCGCGGTTTATGTCACTGCCAGGAAACACTCAGGAACGGAACCAAACCAATGTCCCAGACCCTCTGTGAGTATGTGAGCGAGCACTGCAAACTATTTGTCCACCTTTGACGTTGTCATTCAGTGGTTTTCTAACAGATGTGATGTCTAGTCCATGCCCCAAAACTTTTCTGAGCCCCAATAAATCATCTAGATGTGCACTTCTCTTTTCAATACTTAAACTGTACCTGCCTGCAAAAACTGGGGCACTATAGAAGAAAGGAAATCTGCATCCGGGTGAAATGCACCCCTGTTATCCACCCTGTCACACTTCCAAAGTATGTTAAAAGACAAATCTTGGGAAAGAGCATCATGGGAAAAGTCCTTATTTAGAAGGCCTAAAATATTTACACTGATTTATCTACTTTACATCTTTTTTCTCCTAGAGCTTACCGTGTTCGTTATGGTCCTATCAGGGATGAGGGAGACTCAAGATTAAAAGGTATAGTATTTCAGGAGATAAGAGAATTGAAATGCTAGCTAAAGAAAATACCAAAAGTCCAGAGAGAAAGAAATCAAAAAATGTATTTTAACTTTGTTTTAATCTTTCCCAAGAAAATTTTCACTTTAGAGCAGTGGTCCCCAACCTTTTTGGCACCAGGGACCAGTTTTGTGGAAGACAATTTTTACAGGGACCACGGAAGGGATGGGTTTGGAATGATTCAAGCGCATTACATTTATTCTGTAGTCAAACCTCTCTGCTAATGAGAATCTGTATTTGCAGCTGCTCCCCAGCGCTAGCATAACCGCCTAAGCTCCACCCTAGATCATCAGGCAATTAGATTCTCATAAGGAGCCTGCAACCTAGATCCCTCGCATGTGCAGTTTACAGTAGGGTTTGCGCTCCTATGAGAATCTAATGCCACTGCTGATCTGACAGGAGGTGGAGCTTATGCAGTGATGCCATCGATGGGAGTGGCTATAAATACAGATCAAGCTTCCCTTGCTTGCCGGCCACTCACTTCCTGCTGTGCAGCCCAGTTCCTACCAGGCCACGGAACGGTACCATCCATGGCCCAGGGGATGGAGACTGCAGCTTTAGGGCACTGAGTTATATCTGCAGTTTTGGACCTCATTTATTAAAGTGGTGTGATGAGTGGGGGTATTGGGTAGGACTAAGATTTCTCTAGAGGAAGTACAGTGTGCAACTAACAGATAGATATTATCTCAGGACTAGGAATAAAAAAAATCCAAAAAAGACCTAAAATATTTTAATGAAGGCAAAACCAGAAAAATTTAAAAGAGGAAAAAATATAAGAGGAGAACCAAAATTTCAGAAAAGCAAATAATCAAATTCTTATTATGAGAATGTGGCTGCAAAAACCCCCAGAAGTTAACTATAAACATCTTTAGCTGCTCAAAGATATTTTATCATTTCTATTGTTGTTGCCTATGTTTCCAAAGCAGCTTTTCACGTTCAGATAGATATTAAACATAATGGCTGCAAAATCTGTGGGGCAATAATGCAATCGACACCATCCTCATGTTTGCTGATACCTATCTACTGCCAGAGAAAACTACTGGAGATAGCTTTGCACATCTGAAGTTTTTATTTTTATGATAAACAGAATACATAGAAAGAGGGCAACAATATTTTACAAATCTTAAGTCAGGAGGAAGAACGGAAATATTGGACACCAATATTTGGTATTAAAATAGTAATTGCTATGACTACTTAAATCATTTCTTGAGGTGATATCCTTTTCTTTCATGAATTTTTTAGAAGTTTAGTTGCCCTAACCACAGTGCTTACACTGAGGTAGCCAGTTTAATGAATTTGTTTTTGTTTATAAGGCCCTTCTGTTTCTAACTTTCTACATGTTCTTACAGCCATGAATAAAATGATATGAAATATATGCATTAAAAAGGATTTGAAATACTGTCTATATTTTAGATCAAACAGCAACAAACTTATGATGGATACATTAATCTCCCTTTTCCTTGTAGAAAAACAAATGGATTTTTTTTTAATTGGAGCTGCTGAAAGACAAATCATAGTGTTACTGAATGTTATTGGATAGAAAAAACAAGAAAATAATTCTGACATTGGAATTCATATATTTCTACTTTTTTAAAAAAAATTTCAGATCAATATTATGGTGTGGGTTTTTGAAAGCAATAAACTTCTTTTTTTATATAACTTCATGTACCTGATGCATTTTATTCTATTGCCTAATGTAGATTTTATACTTCCAGCCAAGAAAGAAAAAAATTTTACCCATTAAATATTGTACTAGAAGATTTTATAACTCATATATAAACACTTTCATATAAGTAGTCACTGAGTTCATATGTATGCGTGTGTATCTATATCTACCTCTTGCTCTATCTAAGTATCTATTCATATACACTTAATCAGTCACACACAAGAACAATCAAGAACCTGCAGCTGGAACTATAAATTGGTATAATTAAGATAAAAATTTAGCAACATGCATATAATGATTTCAAAAGCAATCCTATGATTAGGACTTGTCCCTAAGGAGAGTATTTGTCACAGGGTTATTGAAGAGTGGGACACCTCTGAAAATAAAGTAATTGCCTATCAATTGAAGATTGTTCAATAAATTACATATTTATTTAATAAATGGCATATTGGAAACATTATAATAGAATACTAGATAACAAACCTTTATTTTTATTATTGATATTTCATTATTAATTAAAATATATCAATTATATACTATTTAATGAACAAAGCAAGTTAATAAAAAAGTGTTCAGAGTATGTTCACATTTATATTTTTAAAAGGAGCATATAGGTATATTTAGGGACATTTTTTGAATTAAAAATGCAAATAGGCCAATAATTTAGTTTTATGGTGGTGGGGTTATGGATTTAAATTTATATTACATTTAAGTTTCTGTATTAGTTTTACTTAGAAAATTTTATTTTATAGTCAGAATAAAAGTAAAATTACTTGTTTTTAAAAACATAGCCAGATATTTTAATTACTAAAACTTTGGCAAACTTATATGAATAACAATGCTTTTTCACCACATTCATAATTCAAAAAGAAAATAATAAAGACAAACAATAAGTATAATTTTATATATTACAAGATTATCAAAGTTTATGTAATGAACCTATTTATGATAAATACTAGGACAAATAATAGAAATGAATATTTCTTTTGGTTAGAAGGATTTATTAAAGGGGTAAATTGTTTTAAATAGCCATAAAATCCAATCTAATAGGACAACAAATATGCTATCAACAGACTGCTGATATTACTTCAAACTCCCATGTAAGAGAGGTTCAGAGAGCACTTTTACTAATTCAATCTGAACTCTTTTGAGAATATTGTTTCTTTTTCTTGTTGGTGTTTGTTTATGCTTCACTTTCTTTTGCACTGAGTATTGCAATTGGAAACCAAACGTTAACTTCCTTGGGGATTGGAGATAGGGAACATGTAGGCTAATATATCATCAAACAAAACAGTTTTTTACCCATTTTCCCTTCCCGTGAATTCTAAGCCTCTCAATGTCAAGAACTACTTCCTTGTGACCCCAGAGGTAAGACAGTGCTAGATATACAGGAAGTATTTTCTATCTGCTCTGAGTAATGTGTAAGTGGATAAATACATACAAAAATAAAGATTCTTTGACTATCAAAACTGTGGAGCTGGAAACACTGTGGCAGAAATGACAGATGGAGATGAGGATATTTGTAGTTTAGAGAAGCTTTTATCTTTCAATAATTAAATCAAATTTGCTTCTTGAAATCATCCCTTGATTCTCTGCATCAAGGGCATTCTTTTTCATTGTTCAGCATCAAGTCTGGGACATAACCAATAATGATAACTGGAAAGGACTTGGAAAGGAATCAAAGGAATGGCATGAAATTAATTAAATGCACTTATATAATAGGAATTGGAGAAAAGGATGGAAGTAAGAGGAATTATAGACTTTGAAAGAGAGAAGGCTGTAGGGTAGTTAATTAATGGTCTTTATGGGTTCAAATACTAGAATTAGGAAATAGTTCTTTGTGTTGAGTAGAAAAATAATGTTAGTAATGTTAATTAAAATGACATTTTGAAAGGTATGAAAGTTTAGCATTCTATAAATAAAAGATGATGGTGAAATTGAGGATTTATAAAACAAAGATATTCAAGGACATTATTAATATCTGCTTTGTTTCTCTCCCCTTCCACCTTGTGTTCCACAGTTTTCACAAATAGCTGCCAATTCTTGGTTTCTGAATTGGGGAATAAAAAATTCAGTTCTAATTCAACATTTTTATATATCCAGGAGTGTGTTAGCTGACAACAGAATCAAAAATGGATTTTAAATATTATAATTCTGTGATTAATTCATAAGGCATTATTTTAGTATAACAAAATCAATGCTAATAGCTACTGATCAGTGAGTTATTTTAAAATATTTAATTGACAAATAAATATTATATATATTCAAGGTATACAATGTGATGATTTTATATACATATAAATTGTGTAACGATCATCACGATCAAATTAATTAACACATCCATCACCACCTATGCTCTATTTTTAAATCCCCAGAACATACTTATCTTATAACTGAAAGTTTATTAACCTTTGTTAATGAATACTGCAGTATTTTTTGTCATTGCAAATAACATGGCAACAAAATTCTGTGATGATTAATAAATCATCATAGAATCATATTACCACTTTTGTTCAGATCTATTTGGTCAAATATTTTTTTTTAACCAGAATTTTACTCTTGTAGCATGTCTGTAATCCAAAGACATTGATTTAGGTTTATGTTGCTTTTCTTCACCACAGCGTCTGTGAAGGAGCGCTCTAAACTAAGGACATAGGAAAAACAGGACTATAAGCACATAATGTAAAGACTGTTATATGTTGCTGAAGGGTTATTACAAAGGAAGGAGGCCATTTATTATTTTACTTGGATTTTCTTAATGTTAATACATTATCTGTGATACAAAGCAAAATACAGTATACATAGAAATGCTCAAATAATATTTTTTAAAGAATAAAGACCATAAAATACATAAATGTCTGAACTACATGAGCTATAGAAATCCCATTAATACCCTGAGGAACACTTGCTGCCCTCGGGTGGCTGCAGCACGGATGGCATGGTAAGTGTGTACTTTGAATCAAAAGTTAAATTTCTCTGGGTTTCTGTTTTCATATGAAAACAAAATGAAGGGATAAAGCTAGAGCCAACAACTGTATCTGAAATATATTAGGCCCTTGATAAATATTTGTTTATTAATGAATGTATAAGATGAAATAAGATGATGTGTTCAAAGAGTCAAAAAGCTCCAAACCAAATACTTATAAATTATTAGCCATTACTATATGTGATGATTGTTTTTGTGTGTCAACTTGACTGGCTTAAGAAATGCCAAGATAGGTGATAAAACATCATTTCTGGGTGTGTCTGTGAGAGTATTTCTAGAAGAGATAAGCATTTGAATCAGTAGACTGTGTGGAGCAGATCATGCTCACAGGTGGGCATTATCCAACCCATTCACTACCTGAATAGAACCAAAGGTGGAGGAAGGGTAAATGTGCTCTCTACTTTGGTTGGGACCATCTTCTCCTGTCCTGGGCATTGGTGATCCTTATTCTTGGGCCTTCAGACTTGGACTGGGACTTACACTATCGACTTACGTGATTCTCAAGCCTTTGGGCTTGGGCTGGAATTACACCACCAACTTTCTTGAGCCTCCTCCTTGCAGGTGTCAGATTGTGGGACATATCAGCCTCTGTAATCTTGTGAGCTAATCCCTCACAATAAGCATCTTTCTATATATTTATATATGTCCTATTGATTCTGTTTCTGTGGAGAGCACTAATACACTATAATAGCATATTATCATAAATTGGCTATTTTTAGTAGTAGTAGCAGTATGACTACTAGTGGTAATTAGGGCCCATCTACTATTTAGCTATAATAACAATATATTAATAGATGTAATTCAGGATTTCCAGCAATTAAGATTTTTGTTTAAATGCATTTTTAATACTTAGTTGACATGCAAGATATAAAAAGATCTTCTTAATATTTGGCACTATGCCTTAAACAATAGATAAATGAACAAAGTAAAACATATGGTCTTTGCTTCAAATCTCTTATTCTTACTGCTCTGTTGCTATGTAGTGTTTCCACTCCCTCAATTATTTGACTTCATGAGAACACTGTAGTTCACTTGTCTTCATTTGGTTCGTTTTGCAACTTGGATTCTGTGGTTCATTATCTGGATAGAGCTGAAGAGCTGGAGATTCTACCAAGTGAAGTATCCCAAGAATGTAAAAACAAGCACCACATGTACTCACCATCAAATTGGGATTAACTGATCAACAGTTAGGTGCACATATAGTAATAACATTCATCAGGTGTCAGGCAGGTGGGGGGAAGGGATGGGTATATTCACACCTAATGCATGCAGTGCACACCGTCTGAGGGATGGACACAATTGAAGCTGTCACTCGGATGGGGCAAAGGCAATATATATAACCTAAACATTTGTACCCCAGTAATATGCTGAAATAAAAAAAAAAGAAAAGAAAAAGAAAACTGACGCAGCAAATCAAACAATTGAGGCTGACTGATTATAGTGAAAATTAGTGACCGACTGCAAATGGAATCTCACTCTGTCTAGACAATATACTATTTCCTATCTACTAACTTTCTGACTCACCTGAATGTTAAATCTACCTTCTCCACTTTGTCTTCTCACAAGTAGTTTTGCAAAACATACATTGACAAATTAGAAGATAAATTCCACAATTGAAAATTCTCCATCTTCTCTTCATCAAATCTGGGTCTAGATTTTATCTGTACCCATCTTTTCCCTCTTCCTTCATCTCATAACTTCCCTCTTCTTGTGAAAGATCAATGCCTTTATTTGAGCTTTAAAGTCTTGCTAGTACTCAAAGTGTGGTCCAAGAACCAGCAGCAATGACATCACCGGAGTGATAATTCTATCTGGAAAACTGGTTCGTGTCAGTCTTACATCAACATAACTAGTATACTTTGAGCTGCTATGGACTGCTGTGGGGATTATGCAGAATTAAGATAACAAGGCCACAGGTTTTGCCAGGTTTTCAGAATAATAACAATTAAAACAAATTGAGTAGAAAAATCACTCAATTAGTGGTTTGTGGCCTAGTATTTTTATATTTTTAAATTAAGTGATTGTATTAGATAATTTCTAATATCATGGCCTTTAGATTTCCCTGATCTGAAGCCCTAACACCACTTACAATAGCACCCTATGCGTAGTAAGCAAATGAAACTCTATAAGAGGAAGATTCAATGAAAAACAATCTTTGAATTGTATTAATACTTTTAGATTTAGAGAAAAGAGTGTTGTTGTGGTGAACCATTCTCTTTCTCCACTGATGTCTCTTCCTTAATGAAGAAAGAACAAAAATTTTTCCAATATTTTCACCCACTTATATTTTCCTAAGACACACAGGGAAAAGTAATGATTTTTTTTCTAATTGTTGGAAAACTGACATATTCTTGGCAATGTTTCTACACTCAGATTTATAAGGGAAAGGTCAATATTCATTGATTGACAAGATGTATTGACTAGCTCTCTACTACTGTATCTCTGTTTTTGACTGGACCTGCCTGAGCCCAAGCACTGGGAATGCTTGCAATTGTTGTTTTCCTGTGGAAAGCACTCAAGGCAGGAATTATCTCAGCAGGAGGGACTTTTTTTTGCTTTACCTGGGTGGGGAAAATGAGATTGACTCTTGATTTCTGGCTGTATTCAGCATAAGGTGAGTAGGATAACCTGTGTTCTCCTATTCAGAGGTTTTCAGGGAATTCTGCATATTGACTCTTAACCTGATGCTACTAATTCAACTAATATCTAGATTATGTGGCTCTGTACTGGAATTTTCCAATTGTTAGATCCTGGAAGCGAGGACACTCAAAACTTCCCACTAGTTTAATTATTTCTGAGGCCTCATTTTGAAACCATAGCCATGAGACCGAGTCACTATATTTCTACAGATAGGTTATGGGGAGAAGTCAAAGTTGCTCTAGTGAATTGTCTTTCTACCTTAAAAATGTAGAGATTTCTTCTCTTTTGATTAAAAAAGAGGACTATTTGAAGGGCATTGCTTTAAAGAATATTTTTCTCTCACATCTTTCTATTGTATTGCCTCTTCTCTGAAGACATGCAGCAAGCAAAGCTTTATGATCATTTATGGCATCAGCATGGAAAAATAACATTATGCAACCAATATCTATTCTTAAGCTACATCTCTGTACTCTGATTGCATTGGCTTCACTAGTAGGTTTTAACATTAGATAGACTTCTAAAATAGAGAAGAAAAAAATTAAATGCCAGGAATAAAAATGTATGTAACAAACAAAGATAAAATCCTAGACTAGGGTCTTTTTATTCTACAACATGAGATCCAATGACCTGGAAATAGTATTATTAAGGAAATGTTGATAGGCACATGAATATTGTCCAGTTCAAATATGATTATTGAAGAGACATCATCCCCCTCATGTTAATATTATGACAAAGAAATTCCTCTTTAATGATAGAAGAATCGCAAGGATCCTTTATAATGGGTATAATATGAAAAACAAATTCCATTCAGTATGTATGTAATTTTAAAGTGACAGAGTTATAGGCACTTAGCCAAGTTCAAATGACAACAAGCATCCCAATATTTCCACATACAATCATGTCATCAAGCAAGGCTGACTTATTTGCCATAACTTCATACAGCAGAGAAAAAATATGGTTACATGAAAAAGTGAAGGTCAATGATGTAAATCAAAGTAATGGTTTTTTAATATCATCAGTGTGTTAAGGACAATCCCAGAAAAATACACTTAAACTTATGGATATATAAAGAGCTCCAACAGAATAAATAATGCAAATAGCTAGAAACAGTTTCAATGATTAGCAATGACCCAGTGCCTTTAATAAACAAACCATCTAATTTCAAGTTTGTGACAATTGGTGTAGGTCTGGTAGTCCAACAGGCATTCGAGCTGCGCAGGATGACAGGATTTAAAACAAGCAAGGGAATTGTTATAATAAAGCCTCATCATCTGATGTACAGTAAAAAGTAAACATGAAGAAACTTCATTAGAAATTCTATACTCCCAGTCTGTACACAGCAGAGAGCAAAAGCCTGATCTAGGAATAGACAACTTGTTCCTACTGTGGATCCAAATGGGAAACCCAAACAATTAATAATGAAAACACCAACAGTGGCAACAGCAGAAAAAAAATGTGACAAGTTGCATAAAAATAGACATGGAAAAAAACCCACACATGTTGCACGTGTTTAGTAAAATAACAGTAGAAGAGAAAGTTATGTGAACATCAGCAAAATCATGTGGTTTGTATGGTGTTGCATGTAATATTACAAGTAAAAATACCTCCCATACCAGTATTCCAATTTATACCTATGTCTGTGATCATTTTCATTAAGATCCTACTGCCTTTGGGATATTGAAGAGTTTGACAAAAAACATAGGCTGAAGCAAATAGGAACTGAAATTTTTAAGAAGAGAGCACCAAGAAAAAGAGACGAAAGCTGACAGACACAAAAACAATCGCCCACAAATTTGTGCTCCCAGCTTGCAGACATTATTTCTTGGCTTGCTGTGTGGCATGACAGTAGAGACAAGCTTTGTCACGTTGGACAGTCTCGATATTATGCTCTAGTTTTTCTCAATGATAACGGTAATAAGCATGGGTTTTGAATTTCTGAAAGGGTAGCTGCCAGGAAGTGAAGAAAATGAAGTTTCAGGAGGAAATAAATTAGTTCACCAAGGTATTACTTAGCTAGAGAAGTTCATTCTCACTCTCCAAGTGGAACATGCATGAGTTATTTTGTGCACAGCGCCCATTCGAACATCTCCCCCCACCCACACCTTTTTTTTTTTTTTTTTTTTTTTTTTTACCTTGGTTACAATTCGCAACTTTTTGGGAGAAGTTACTTCTTTGCCAGTATATGTGATGCTGGTCAGGCTGTGAATCAGATACCTATTATGCACCCTTAATTAAAGTATGGAAACCTGCTGTAATCTCAGATGCAGAATATTAATCCCCATCGTAGCTCTCCTGAATTAAAAACTACAGTTTTTTAACAAGATCCCTAGGTGATTCATAGGCATATTGGCATTGAGAGGCACTGGTTTAGAGTACTCTAGTATACCGGATTTCTTAAATTCTATAACAAATGCTGTAAAGTTCAGACTGGATGTCCTTATAATCTTTAAAGGGGTGTGGGTTTGCTTCAACATTAGTCTCTGTCATCAATCTATCTGCCTTCCTATCTGTATATCTGTCTTACTATCCTTCAAAAGCAGGATGGACCCCTGATCAAAATTTGGCTCATATTTTGAGACTGATGACACACACACACACCCCCCAAGAGGGCATGAAAATATTTATTTGTCACAAAATGAAACCTCCTAGGGAAAGTAGGGCAGCTCCAAAGCAGGATTGAAATTAGCTGGAGAGAGCAGGGAAAGGAGCTTAATAAACAGGAGTGTTTATTAGCATTTTGGGTGGGGCTGGGCTGAGAGATCCTATACAAGGGGAGGGGCTTGTGTGGTTTGCACCTCACAGTGGGGCCAAAGGAGGGAGCATCAGGGCTTCCTTGTCAGCTTTTCCAGATATGGGGTAGAAAGGAGGGAGAGAAGGGTGAGACTTAACAGCTATCAACAAACAAATGTCAGAAAATAGTTATTCTTTATTATAATTCACTTGTGATGTTTGATGACTTAAATTTACCATTTTTCACTTAACTGAATGTGAAGTTGTTTAAGTAAGCTATTATGGTGCTTTGTAAGGGCAACAACCTGAGACTAGTAAGGCAGGTGAAAATTCTGTCGAATACTTCGTACAAAAGGCCCAGTATTGTGTATTCTGAGAAGTGAAATGGTTGCCTTGGTTACTATCAATAATATCTAGGATTCAGAATTAAGTACGGAATGTCTTGATGAGGCCTTGCATTAAGGTTTTAGTAGGAATAGAGGCATGTGTGGCCCTGATTTATATTTTGAGTACTGAGGTAAGAGATTCTCAGAGTGCTTTTTTTTCTTTAAGACATGGGATCTTGCTCTGTTGCTCAGGCTGGAGTGCAGTGGCATGATCCTAGCTCACTATAATCTCAAACTCCTGGACTCAGTGGTTCTCCTGCCCCCGCCTCCCAAAATGCTGGGATTGTAGACATGAGCCACCATGCCCAGCACCCCAGAGTTCTTATTGCAAAGAGACAGCCTTGGATAAATCATTGCTGCTGTCACTGATTGAATCTGATAGCCAGACCATTCACATGGCCCAAGAGTCTGTAAAAATGTACAGAGAGGGAAGATTGTTAGTCAGGGGATCCAGTGCTCAGATGGCTGCCTGAAGTTCAGCCAGTCACATTGACCTTTGAGGGTGTCCCAGGTAAAGGATTAAAAATAAGCAACATTGTACTAGCTCCAGCAAATGTGATGGGAACAATTATGTAAAATGTATGGACTTTCATTATTGTTCACTATGATGATTGTCTGGGACTTTCCAGAAACCAATGGGAGAGCCTAGCAAAGGGGCCTGAGTAGCTGCTGACCTTACAAGAGGCTGCCACCCACTATGATCTAAGGCATGGTGGACATGGGGGAGTCACAGCCCCAGGGCCTGTGACAGCCTCTGTTCTCAGGAGGGCAAGTATTCCACAAGCCATTTTTGCTCTAATGGCATATAATGGGGGTTGAGAAAAATAGTTTTATGCATCAGAATCCTAAGAACAATGTGTGGCCATCGTGGGTGTTCTGAAAACTCATAGGAGGCATGAAAGGAGGTTGTTAAAGCCTCTAAATGAAGAATTCTCTTGGAGGTACTAAAGAGAGTGCTTGCAGTATCTGAATTTGACCACATTCTAAAGCTGAATGTGAAAGTGTCCCATTCAACATGAACCAATTTGCAGGTAACATAATAAATGGGCTTAAGTAAAATTTGTAAATTAGAAATATAGTGCCTCTAGAAACCAAAGGGCCTAAAAGAAGTTGTGGATAGGGCTTTAACATGAATTTTTGTGGAGCATGATTTAGTCCATAGCACACTGTGTCTAAGATTCTTTCTCTTCCTCCCTTCCTATCTTCACTTTCTTCTTCCCTTTCTCTTCCCTTCCGCTTCTTCTGTTTCTTCCTTCCTCCCTCCTTCCCTCCCTCTCTCCCTCCCTTTCTTTCTTCCATGATTACTGGAAATACTTCAGGGTGTTGCTCTCTACACTGCTCATGTTTATAAATTTCTTCTTCGAGAAAGCCTCAAATCAGTAACATCAGGGTTAAAAGCCTCTCCCATGGCAATGGTTGAAGCAACCCCTTGGCTAAGGCACAAGGGTGCTGTAGTGTTTTTCCTTATAACACTGAGGATCAGGATCTTTCTTGATGACAGAGGCATAGGCAGTAGTGACAGCAACAGTGGTATTTTGTAGGTTCTTAATTAGCCAACTGTCATAGTCCACAATGATAGCTTTTTTTCCCTCTCTTATAACTGCCTATTCACTCTTCTATGACTAATCACCTAATGAGCCCATACCTTGCACAGAGTTTAAGTCTTTCACCTGCCTGTTCTACGAAGCAGCCTGTTTGAGACACACAACCAATCAGTCATAGAATAAGAATCATTCTCCTAAGCTAGCATCAGTCAGCTTATGCTGGAATAAAGAAAACATTCATCCTAACCACATGCACTGACAGGTTCAGGACAAGACACATGACCCAAGGCACTTTAAGGAGGACCTCAATCTCCCACCCCCATCCCTAAATGCCAATTATTAAAACTTCCAACTTAAGTCAGTTACATCTGAAATTGTGGCTTAGTAGAACTCATCAAATGAAGCTCAAACCACTTAGTTCAAAGTACAAGTTAACATACACAGCAGAGTCAGCAAGCAAAAGCAAAAGAAGAACAAGCCGTTCTGGTGGTGGTTATCCTCTAGAGATCCTATTCACGGTACCAATTGATGGGACTACTCTTCCAAGCAGGATGGATCCCCACCTCAAATTTGACTTGGAGGCCAAGACTGATGGTAACTCACACAGACACCAATAGGGTATGAGAAGATTTATCATTCACATAATGATACTTTCTGGGGACAGCAAAGAACTACTCAGGAGGTCTGAGAAATGGTGTGACAGAGCACAAAAAGAAGACTTTGCTTGCATTGTTATTGGGATTAAGGTGTGGAGCAAGGATGAAGTTCTTGTATATAGGAAGAGACTTGTGTGATGTGAACCTACCAAAGGAGGCAGCACCTGGGTTTCCTTATCAGTTTACCTGGATGTGGGACAGAAGGGATGAAAGAGGGTGAGAATTAAGAGTTTTCAGCAATAAAATATCAACAAAATGGAGCCATACTCTGTGACTTTATTTACCTATCATCTATTTGATATATTTTACAAGTTCAGGTTCCATTTTAAAATTGCCTAGGTGGAAGCTATAATAACCTTGAAAGATATTTTTGTTCTTAGAAGAATCACTTGATTAAATCCTTCCGGTCATGTATTAAATATTTACAAATAGTCACTCATTTTCTTGAAAGAATAACAGATTTATTGTTGGTGACCTAATGAACAATTCCATTTCTAATAACACTTGAAATATGAGCTTGCTCTCGGCAGAAGGTGTAGGATATTGGGAGCCAAGAAGTTTCCTGGGAGCAAGTTCAATTTGAACTGGATGGCTCATTTCTCTTTGAGCTTCCGTATAATCGGAATCATCCTGACAGATTGAAATAGTTCCAAATAAAGGATTTTGGCATAAAAGAATCCATGCTTCTAGAAAATTCCTAAACATATAAGTGTTTAGAAATATAACATATAAAAGCATATAGGAATATAACATATAAGAGCACATAGGGTATTATTTTGACTGAAGGAGTGAGATAATTCTCACAAGTAATAATAATAGGTGACTGTACTATCACCAGTGATTAAATAGTTGTAACTGATGGAACTCTTGAAGGTGGCAACAACTGAGAATAATAATGGATCTTTGCCTGTCTTCATTATATTCAAAGAATATATGCAATTCCAGCAGTAGGGCCATTATTCTATGAAATGGGAATTATCTACTTACAACTTGAAAATCATGTGAGAGTGCCAGAAAAAATGAAGTAGAATGGAAGCCACCTAGTGAAGTGAGCAGATTCCTCATGTTTCTTTCAGAGAGGACGTGAAAACAAGAATGGTCATCTTAGATTGAGTAATCCTTGCATGTTTTTGGATAATTTATTTGGGAAAGGAGGAAAAATGAATAGGAGACTGAGAAAAAGACCTATTTCTGCTATTCTGGACATGTAAGGATATGTAGGTACAACATGTAACTGTGTATTTATACTCCAAATTTGAGGTGCAGGTGATAGAATATATAATTGTGTACCTTATCCTGCCTTACAGAGTGTAATTCCTACAAAGAAGACAAGAATCTTACCAGAGTTCCATAATTGACATTTAAAAACACTTGTCAAAAAAGGGACATTGTAAATGCTAAATGAAAATGCTTTAGGAAGTGAGTTCCAAGTTTGCTTTTTGTCATTATCATTTGGATCTTGCACATCTTATATTCTTGTATTTAGGAAATCAAAGATATCTATATCTAAAGTATAATAAATAATAAAAATGCTATGCCATTTTTGTTGCTCTAAGTGGATTTATAAAATTTTCATAAGCCTCATCCTCATGGTGGTGAAGAAGAATCACTCAAGAATTCTTTTGTTCACATGCAAACTTCACTCTCTCTTTTGTATGTTCTCTTTTCTATCTTTACTATATAAGTTAGAATTTTTGTGGTTGTATCTCTTTTAGGGATCCTAGCAGGAAAGTGAGAAACACTTTGTAAACAGGTGCTTTGCCAAATAGAAGTCTGTTTTGGCTAAGAAGTTTTACACTGTATATGTATTGTTATCTTCTCAATTTTAGCTGTGAGGTGAAATATAAACTATTATAGTTTATAAAATATAAACTATATAAAATATAAACTATTATAGTTTATAAAATATAAACTCTTGTAGTTTATAAAATATAAACCATTTCAGGTAAAATATTCTCTTATAGTATATATTCAGATTAACCTAGACTTCAAAGACATTTTGAATATACTATATTCACCCCGGCATCTTTGCACTGACTTTTAGCTTCCCTGAGAAAGCCTTGGTTCACAGGCATAATATGCTTCATCTTCAAATTTATCCTTGTCTATACCAATATTGATTTTATTTGTTCCGTTGTCAAAGGAGAGAAAAATGTCCATTTCCTTTTTCAAGGATAATGACTTAACCTGTACAGAGGTCGTATCTTCTTTAGTTTTCTCAGCAACAATGCTCCAGTTGTGTTTGTAATTTCTCACTCTTTGGGTAGATCTCCTTGGCAAATAAACATATTCAGTTACTTCTGCCTTAAAAATACAAGGAAATGATACTTCAATAATGTTAGTCTCTCCAGGTATTGGCTATAGTAGCCAATAGGGCAGTTCACCAGTATTAAAATTCTTCTCATTCCAGGCATGCAGTAGGATTACCAATGAAGTATAATATATTGTTTTTGACATAAGGTGTTACCATTAGAAAAAGCTGAGTAAGGAAAGTATATGGAAACTCTCTATACTATTTTTGCAACTTTTCTGTAAATCTAAAATTAATTCAAAATAAAAAGAAATTGTCAAAAAGAAAAAAACCTAAGAAATATTTTATATCTAACTTTTGTGCAGAACCCTGTGTGAGCTAGCACAGATTCTTCAATTTTTCAGATCCCCACCATGCAACAGTTAGTCCAGAAGGCAGACATTTGTGGCCTGGGTCCCACAGTGATGATGATATTGAACAGACATCCTTGTTGACTGGAGATGAAAATAGTGTGATGTGACTAGGAAATAAATCTTTATTTTTAAGCTCTGAAATTTCAGCGTTGCTTTTTACCAAAGTATAACCTTTTTCATCCTGCTTAATATAAAAACAAATTTTTAAAATTTGTGTGCTAACATAATAAAGCCCTAACATACAATATACTGTCTTATTATCCATATGGCAAGCAAAGAGAAAGCTGTTATTAAAAGCTGATCCACATTGTATAGTGGCAAAACTTTTTGTAAAATACGGTTAGTTGTATCTTGGAAGGCAGACCATGCATCTAATAGACATGGAGTGATAAAGGAAAAGGTTGAAAACAGAAATAAATAGAATGTATTGGTTACTCTTCACTATATTTAGCAAGGTATTGCAAGAAAAGTAAGATATCAAAATAAATTGGCCAGTTTTCAAGAACAAATAAAAGGAAATAAACCATTTCCAGAAATCTGGAGCTTTGTAATGTTAAAAAGACAACTATTTTAGACCCTATATGGTAGGGAAAATATTGAGGAAATTTTAGAGGAACAAATAAAATATAGATTAAAATTAAGTCTTGCAGGTTAAAAAAAAGTTAACTGTTTTCAACCAATTAAATTGCTTCAGGACAAAAATCAAATTAAAAAACTGTTCATGACAGCCATACTTTAAACTTCTGACTAGACAAGGCACATCAGGAAAAAGAGCCTGATTCCAATTATGACACCCAGTAAATATTTTCAAATGGGAAAAAGGCCTAAGGAACAGAGACCCAGGCTGTGCACCTACCAAACCTGATAAGCTCAAGGTATTTGTGACTATTGAAACATGAAAATGAAACTGACTAGAATCAAACTGACAAGAATCCAACTAAGTTTTTAAGGGGATTGTACTGTCAAAAGAACTATCAGCTTGGACCACAAGAGACTGCTGCTGTTTGAGACTTGAAATGACTCTTCACCTCAACTGTCTATGGATAGAAAGTAATCTGAGATTAATTCGCAACATGGAAGAAGAGCATATTCTCTGATGTTCATTTTGACTGTGGCCATGGAAGATAGTGCAAAGAAGAACTGATTCTGGCTGCATGTTACAGTCTTCCATTTTCTAAATGGATTTATGGTTTATTGTTTATTTTGGCTACTCAGGCCCTGTTCTTCCAATGTTTATTGGGGTATGTTTTGGGGGGCAGATAATGTGCCTTTCTAAATTCATAAATCTCCAAAATAAGAATAGCCACAGTCATGGTTGACCTAAACATTCTCATTTATCATGTTAAGAGAAACATGTTTTTACCTAGAAAACTGGCACTTAGTTTGATGCCGTGATTCAGTGGGACTTAGTGACCGGGGTAAGTAAGCCCTGTGTTCAGGAAAGAGAGTGCATAAACTATTTGGTGACTGAAATAAACCATAGCGGTGTTTATAGTTTTCATAAACATACCAGTTTTTTATTTATTAATAATTCTTAGAAGAGTGTAAATTGCACTTCCACCCCCTTGAATGCAGTCATGATAATATGACTTGCTATGACCATGATACATGAGCAGAAGTGTCACCTCTGGCAGAAGCCCTTAATATTTAGTGCACAACTTTCAGTATGTTTCCTTTCTCTTCCTGCCATGATAATTCCAAGTTTTCAAGGTTCCATTAGCTTGGATCCCAACTGAAGACAGCACTGATCAGAATCCTCTGCTGACCTGAGATGGACCTGAAGCCTAAGCAAGGAATAAACTTTGGTGTTTTAAGCAGTGTGATATAAAGACTGTTTACTACTGCAGCATCACTAAGTGAATATTGACTGCTACACTACCCTTTGTCTTTCTTCCTTGCCACATTTTGTAAAATGTAATTTATGCATGTTTCAAAATTTTTGCTAATTTTTTTGTCCCACTGCAATCTGGCTTATATTACTTCCATAGCAGTAATATTTGTTCATTAATTTTACCAAAAACTAATTGTGGTTAAATCCAATGGAGGCATTTTAGTCCACATTTTACTGATAGGAACACAGCATGATTTTATTGAATTTTTTTAAACTTAAAACTCTTTCCTTCCCTGATTTCTGTGACACCATTGTGTTTTCATCCCACACTGTCCCTTAGATCCTTTATACATTTTTCTCTTCAATTTTATGTTCCTTAAATTGTAATGGTCACCGTGGTTCTAAAGCTCTTTCATTTCTACCTGTTTCTTCTGAGAAAGGCACTTAAATCTACTACATCAATAATTAGCAATGCATGGGGGATTCTTAAATTATTCTCTCTAGCCCATATTATTTTGTTAAGCTTTAGAAACTGGTCACTGTCTTCTGATACCACTTGTATCTCATCTTAGCATGTCCAAAATAAACTTATATTTTCCTTCCAATATGTTCCTTGTGATTTCCTTTCTTGGTGAACATTAGCACCATACCTCCAGCTGGTTGTTGATCCTGTTAACTTGGGAATATCTATAGCTTTTGTCTTTTCCCTACCACATACATCCAAATGATTACTAAGCCCTGCTTATTCTAACTCTTTAATGTGAGCAATTATCATATTTCTCTTTATTCCCATCACCATTACTTTAGTCCAGGCTTTTGTTACTTCTCATTTGGTTTCTGAACAGCTGCTCTACTACTCTGTTCCAATTGTCATCCAGTCCATATTCTGCTTTGTGACCCAAGTGATCTTACTAATGTAAAAGCTGGCACAAACCACTCTTCTCAAATGTCTTCAAAGGCTCCCCCTTTTGCAAACAGGATTAAATCCAGCTCCTTACTATACTTATTGAAATCTTTCATGTTCTCTTTAATTCCTTCTCAAAATTCATCTCTTTTCATTTTCCCTGTGTAACACATGCCTAATCCACACTGACGTGTTTGTAATCCCTTAAAACTATGCTTTCTCTTCTTGCTAATCTTGCATGTGTGTTTTCCTCTACTTAGCATTATTTTTTCTTCACTTGAAAAAGAATCTCTTTATTATTCAATTAACAAAACAATTTTTCTTCCTTGGTATTCTCCATTATACTCTTTGCATTCTTATAATCTCCCTTATCCTTCTGTGCTGTCATTAGTAATTTCTTGCCTCTCTCCCAATATACCCTAAGATCTTTGACTACAGAGATCATTATTTACATTTCTTTGCATCCTTGGTGTCTAGGATACCAAATGAACAATAGTAAGTATTTGACATTTATTTGTTAAATAAATAGAATTCTTTGATGAGAATACTTTCACTTTGTTCAAACCTACTCAGAACTAAAACTACATAGTCTTTGAATCAGCTAATGAAAACATAGTTATTCATCTATTGGCAAATTTCTTTGACTACAAAGATATGAAATTTCAGTTTTGAAATAATTTGAATTTCAGGAGACTGTTAAATAATTAAAATATTTCAAAAGCAGTAACACCATTTTGCATTGCCTCAAGCAGTGTATGAGAGTTCTGATTTTTTCCATATCCTCATGAACATTAGTTATTATTTGACTTTTTCATTTAGTCATCCTAGTGGGTATGCAGTGGTATTTCATTGTGGTTTTGCATTGCATTTCCCTGATGACTAATGATGTTGAGCATCTTTTCATATGCTTATTGGCCATTTGTATATCTTTATTGGAGAAATATCTATTCAGATTTTTTTCCTATTTGTAAAGTGGGTTATTTTTTATTTTTATTATTGAGATGGAAGAGTTCTTTATATATTCTGAATACAAGTCCCTTATCAAATATATGATTTGCAAACACATTTTGCCCACTCTGTAAGTTGTCTTTTTCACTTTCTTGATGGTATTCTTTAAGCACAGAAGTTTTAAATTTGATGAAGTCCAATTTATCTATTTTTTCTTTTGTTGCTCATGCTTTTGGTGTCACTTCACCAAATCCAAGGTCATGAAGATTTACCCCTACATCTTCTTCTAAGAGTTTTGTAGTTCTAGCTCTTATGTTTAGGTCTTTGATCCATTTTGAGTTAATTTTAGTAAATGGTGTAAGTTAAAAACAGTCTGGCAGTTCCTCAAATAATTAAATAGAATTGCTAAGTGATCCAGTATATTCCACTTCCTGCTATACACCCAAAATAAATAAAAATATATATCCACATAACAACTTACATACACAATGTTTATGGCAGTATTATTAATAATAGCCAAAAGCTGAAAACAACCCAAATGTTTATCAACTGATGAATGAATAAGCAAAAGTGAAGTATATTCATATAATAAAGTATTATCTGGCCATAAAAAGGAATAAAGTATTGGTACATGCTACAGTATGAATCTTGAAAACATTATGTTTAAGGGAAGAAGTCAATCACAAAAGACCACCTATTATATGATTCCATTCATATGGTAATCCAGAGTAGGGAAATCTATAGATACAGAGAGTGTTTTCTTAGGGCTGGCAGGGTTGGGGATGAGGGGTGATATCTAAAGGGTATGAGATTTCTTTCCAAAGTAATAAAAATATTCTAAAATTGACTGTGGTGATGGTCGTGTATAACTGAATACTAAAGGTACTTCTTTAAATGGATGAATAGTATGATAAATGAGTTATATCTCAATAAAACTGTTAAAAAAAAGAATTAAAATATTTCTGTATACATTATTTCTTTCTAGGTTTATTCCCTTACTGGATATGCCATAGAAATTAGCCTCCCATATAGATCCTCTGGCAAGCCGTTTTTTCTCAGCTTTTTCCAGCATGATTCCAAATGAGAGGCATCTCATTATTCTCTGCAATCCTATCCTATCTTATTAAAATTATCTCTGTTCAGTTCAAAGGACATGACACTCTAGACCCATAAATTTGATAAAACGTCTTTATTGAACAGGCCAGAAAAAACTTCTTAATAATTTTCTCTCCACATTTTTGAGATTTTTGAGGAAGAATAATGTTGATCTTGCTTAATGCTGCCTTTCTTCTTACCTACCTCCCAGAAAGCAAAGTATGGCTTACATGATAATATTTAAGACCATGAATAATTTTTATTCATTACATTTGATAGATGAGTTATTGATAGCTGTAAATAATTTAAGCAAAATTTAAGTTATCATCTTGTAACTATAGTAAATATAGTTCTTGGGAAACAGAAGTGGCCATTGGGATTTGAAATACTTCCAGTTGCTTAACTGTTCATACAAAATGCTTATAGAGTTTATGCTATGGTGGATTAATTAATTAAATTGAAGTATAATGTTTTTACTATCTATATAAACAATGAAATTGAAGTAATTCATTCATAAGACTTTATAATACAAACAATCTCTATTTATAAAATACAACCCTAAAATCCCAATACATCATTAAAATAGAATGATTTCAAATGAACTCTGAAAGAGATAATTATTTCTTCCAAATATTTTAAAATTAAAAAAATTAAAAACACATATGTATGTACAAGTCCTTATAAAATGCCAAAGAATGAAGATAAAAAAATAATAGAATGAATTTTTAAAGATTTCATGTTATTCATTCAGTTTTGAACAAGATATTGAATTACTATTTGTCTTATACTAAACACTATTGTTTCAATGTAGTTTAAAGTATAGATTATATTCCCGTTGTGTGCCCAACTGATTAGGAGCTTTAAACACACACAGATATATAAGTATGCATTTAATGAGTAGAATAAAACTATGTGGTTTGGACTAGAGTTTTTTCAAAGGAGAAAATAGTTTTTATTGGGAAAAATATTTTGATAAATACTTGGAAGGCATTCTGACTTTTCAAGAAACTCTTGGTACAACAGATTTTAAGAATTTTCTTGAGAGGACATGTCAAAGTGTATGATAGGGAGACAACCTTTTCTAAAAAAATGGATGGAAGAGAAAGTCAACAGAGATATTTGTAAGGCAACAAACCGTCTTATGTGAAACCAGGATTTTCTAAAGGCAGTGACATTTATTAAAAATTTGCCTACATTATTATTGTTTTGGGGAAAAAAAGAGCTGTGATTTTTGACTGAAATGATATAGGAAGATGTCAGTACCTAAGAGGGATATGGGATCAGAAAAACTTAAGTCTCTTCATATTAAGCAAAATCAATGGGGAGACTTTAGGACTTTCTTAGAGTATGGATATTTGCTCTAGAGCTTAAGAGGTCAAGGGGGTCCCCAGTATTTTAATACCAAATAATATTGGTAAATTGGAAATAGTATTTCTCAAAGTGGTGACCTTGGCACAAGGCATAAGGGTTCTACCACTTGATATGAGTCCCTAGAATTTAAAATTCATGAGGGCAGCCTTTATATTATAGCCCCTATAACGATGCCTGGCATATATTTGGAACTTGCACAAAAAAAATAAATGACCCTCGAAGGATGGGAAGTGATGACGTCAGTGCTTAAATATAGTTTCATAGATATCATTACAGAATGATGGGTGGTGCGCCAGAAGAAATATGATAATAGAAGAACATACCTCATTCAAAATAAACAGATATAATAGTTGGGAAAGATTATGTTGAAAGAGTAATAACCTTGATGAAATCACCATAATGTTCTAGATATATAGTTTTAAATTAACAAGAGAAGAAATAATACAGCTCTGTAGGAATGAGTGTATTTACTTTTAAAACATTTTGTACAATTGCAGGAATGATGATGGTGCTGAATGTGGTAGGGGTGGAACAGATTTTGAAAGAGATTATTTGAAAGATTATAGTCTTTCAGCTATATGAAATGTCAGTGGGAGCCAAAAGGTATCTTTGTTGTCCCTTCTTCAAAAATGTAATTTTAAGTTCAGTAGCTTATATACTGCCAGGTCATGATAAGACAATTTTAAGCATTGTGATTACAGCTATAAGCAGGCAGTGCAAAGAACTCTAGACTGAATGGAGAAAATAGACGCCTTTTGTTCACTTTTAAGAATGATGTTTTAAAAAAAAATCTACTTTGATAAACTAAAGTAACTTCTATAAAATTTCTATAACCAAGAGTCATATATATAAGTTACATATGTATATAAGACATATATATGGAGTGAGAGTCAGCCATTGGTATTCACGGGTTCTGCATCTGGATTCAACCAATGAGGGAGAGAGACAGAACGAGTGGGAAAGAGATAAAAAAAATTTTAATGAATTGGCTCACACAGTTATGGAGACTGGCAAGTCCAATTTGCATTATTCGCTAGCAGGTTCGAGATGCAGAAGAGTCAATAGTGCAGAAGAAATCTGAAGGCAGTCTCCTGGAGAATTTCCTCTTGCTCCGGGAAGATTGTTTTTTTATAAGTCTATCCCATTATGAAGGGTAATCAGCTTACTCAGAGTTCACCAATTTAAATATTAATCTAATCCAAAAAATCCTCTAGGTTGACACAAAATTATTACAATGAACAAGATGATGAAATGTTTGAAAAACATGTTTTTAGAGGAAAAAAAATCTAAAAATAGGAATTAAATACACATAAACACCAAAGGATTACGTAAGAGTTGTCTTTGAATACTTACATGAGAGTTGTTGCTGAATACTCGTTATATTAAAGATAGATTCATTCATTCACAAATGTTTACTTAGTACCTACTGTATGCCAAAAACTCTTCTAGGTATTTGGGATATATCATGAACAGCAAAAAATCTTGTCATTTGGAGCTTACTTTTTAGCACTGAAAAAGCACAAATTTAGGGTTCGATGAAAGAAAGAAATTCCTAGCTAGGCACAGTGGTGTGTGCCTATAGTCCCAGTTACATGGAAGCTGAAGCGGGAGAATCCTTTGAGCCCAGGAGTTCAAGTCCAGCCTGGCAACATAGCAAGACCCTGTCACTTAAAAAAAAAAAAAAAATTCTAGCAGCTTATTCTTCTGAAGTATTAGCATTATTGCTAAAATAGTGAAAATTCTTTTTAGCAGGAATAAAGTGCATACTGAATGACTATTTAATATTTTAGATCACAGAAGAGAATAGACTAAATGATCACTTTTGTCTCTATGCATTCTATTCTAAGATGTTTTAAAATGTTTACTTTGCTACAGATTTCTTTAAGAAATATGTACAGAAATGGGTTTAATCATGCATTGATCCATACATCCATCTAAAGAATATATGTAAGATTCAAGACTACGCATTATGCCAGGAAAAACCTCAAAAGCTTTATAAATCCTAAAAAAATTAATGTAGAGCTAATTCCAAATAAACTAATTTCTAAAGTCCAGTTGTCATCATTGACAAAAGTGAACTATGAACAAGAAAGGTTAATGCTTTCTTCTTTCTCACTCTTTTTGTCATAAGCAAGAAAAAATAATTAAAACAGATTATTTCAATTACAAGCATTGATATAATGGAACATGTATAGTACATGGAAGAAGTTCTTTCAGAAGCATGTTTTATTATTTTTTTCTTAAGCCACAGATGTTAGCTGTTTTCACATCAAAATAATGATGTTAGTCATGAGTTTCTTGGAAAAGCACTTTTAGAAAGCTTTTGAACAGATGAGAGAGGAGATGTGTTCTTCAGAGCAAATGAAAAGAGTCATTTTTTCAGGAGAATATCATGAGCCTAAATTCTTTGGCAGCAGCCATCGAACAGATATTTAAGTGCCTGCTGAAAAGTTGACAGAGAAAGATTCAAAACTATAAATGAATCTATGAGAAGTAGGGTCTTAAAAGGCCAAAAAGGAATCTGGAAATGACAAACTTTTTAGGAAGCAAGAATCCAGAGGAGAAAATTTAAGAGAATAACATGCACTTGGATTCTCATTTTATATTTTTCTGTTAAAATATATCCCACATATTTTAAAAATGTGTATACTACGAAGCGTAAAGCTCTGTATGTTCAACAAATATGTTGCTCATAACTGGGCAATCACTACACACGTCAAAAACTAGACACGGGTCTGCCAGCACTCAGAATCCTCCCTGATATATATCTTCAAAGGTAATTATGTTCCTGAATCTTGATTGGGAATTGTCCTACTTTTAGAACCTAAAAACAAACAAATAAACAAAACCTGGGAGAATATTATTTGCCTTTTTTATGTGTCTTTCTTCTGTCTCTCAACATCAGTGATTCAAACATGTTATTGCAGTTGCAATAGAGTAACCTTTCTTATATAGAATTCTTCTGTATGAACATACTAAAATCAACCCATTATGCTGTTGCTGGACATTTTGGATGTTTTCAGGTTTTAGTTAATGGGAATAATACTACTATAAACACTACTGTATGTGTCCCAATATGCAAATAAGAGAATGTCTCATTCACAGGAAATGCTTATATTCCATTTTAGCAGAGGGTGTTAAATATTTTTTTCAGAATGGTTAAACCCAACTGATGCTACCGCAAAACTGTATGGGAATCTAGTTGCTTACATTCTTGCCATTTCTAGGTGATGTAAGTCATTTTATGTTAGCCATTTTGCTGAGTATGTGTTTGTATCATGTTGGTTTTAATTTTCATTTCCCTTCTCACTAATGCACACCATTTCACATTCTTGTTGACTATTTGAACATCCTCTTTTACCTGTTGACATTTCTCCACTTTTTACTAATTTTCTGTCTTTTTCTATAGATATCTATAAATATGTGGAATTCTTTTTATGTTCTAGCTACAGGTTTGTCATTGATAATTGGTATTACAAATGTTTTCCATTAACCTATGGAGTTCATTTTCACTCTCTTAGTGATATCTTTCAACATATGCAAGTCTTTTTTAAAGAAATCTAATCATGCCAAATCAGGAAGATATTCTCTTGTTTCATTGTTTTATCATAATATATCTATATCTATATATAAAATCTCACAAGGAGTTCATGGTGAGGGCTGAGAAAGATTTCTCACACAAAGGTTATGATATACAGAAGTAAAAAGATTATTGCTTTCCTGAGAAAGAAAGAGGGGGAGAGAGAGAGAGAGAAACAGAAAAAATGGGATATGGCACAGCACAGAGAAAGTGGGGGTAGTGCTGAGGAAAAGTGGTTAGGAGTTTTAAAATGGTAAAAATGTTTCTTTTTTCTCTGCTTCAGACTGATAACAGGAGTGGCTGAAGTGGCTGTGTCTGGTTTATCCCATTTTTTCTTCTCTTTGGGGCTGGCTTATTAGAGTCCTTGGAATGCTGTTCTGGAAAGAGCTAGGAAGTAGCCCACACCCTTGCTGTCTGCTTAGCAACTCTTCAAGAATGTAAAACAAACTTTCAGACATAAGCAGTTGGGCTTAAAGACAAGGAGTTAAGTCCCAGGTGCTTAATCAAACAAAGCAAAGGGCAATTGAGTTATGAGTTTTTTCTTCAAAGGGGCAATTATGTGCTGTTGGGTTTATTTCTCTTACTTTCTGTTGATAGTTTATTTTCCTCTGTGAGATAGGTTAATAGGAAGGCCACCTTTCATATGTGTGTGTATATATATCCCTGATCTTCTTTCTTGTATTTTTTATTGTGGAATTTTGTTATTAAATTTATGCTAGTCTCATGAGTTGTAGATTTTTTTCCATTTTTTTCTAATAATTAGAAATATTTAAGCTTTCTGCTATGTTTGAAGTAATTCTCAGGGCAAGTTATCTGGGCCAGCACTTTTCTTGCTAGCTAGATTTTTAGTTGCAGATTTAATTTCCTTTATAATAGATAGAGAAGAATTTAGATTAGACAGAGAACAAACTGAATAATTTTAATCATTTGACATTTAATTGGGCTTTCTTTACATATCAATAAATGTTTAATTTGCAAAATGATCCATGTGCACTTAAAAAGAATGTGGGTAAAGTATGTATTTCGTAAGTCTCAATTCAACCAATTTTGTCAATCATGTAGTTCAGAGTTTCTAGTTCTTTACTCATGATTTTGTCTGCTTGCTGTAATACATGATATGCTGAGGAAATTTTGCTAAAATTTCTGTTTGAACTATAGTTTTGTCAATTTATTCTGTATAATATGCCAGTCTTTAAATGTTTTGAAGCTTCTGCACTGTGGTGGCTTGTGCCTGTAATCCCAGCAACTTGGGAGGCTAAGGAGGTAGGATCACCTGAGGTCAGGAGTTTGAGACTAGCCTGGACAACAAAACAAGACCTTGTCTCTACAAAAACAACAAAAGAAATAGCTGGGCATGGTGGAGCATGCCTGTAGTCTCAGCTACTTGGGAGGTTGAAGAGGGAGGATCGCTTAAGCCTGGGAGTTTGAAGCCGCAGTGAGCTATGATTGTGCCACTCTACTGCAGACTGGGCAACAGAGCAAGATCCTGTCTCAAAATAAATAAACATATAAATGTTTTGAAGCTGTGCTTTCATGTGCATACAAATTTAGGATGCATATTATTCCTATTGAATAAATCTTTGTATCATTATGAAATATTCATCTACATTGATAGTAATAAATCTTTCTTTCAATTGTAGTTTTCTGATATAAATGCAATTATGCTAGCTTTCTTTTGATTATACTTTAAATGTTATATACTTTTGCATACCATTACTTTCAAATTTTATATGTCCTCATATTTAATAGTCTATTGAAAGGAACATACGCTTGACTTTTGTTTTTGTATACAGTCTGACAATTTTTGATTTATGCATGAACTATTTAGTTTACTTACATTTGATGCTTAATTTATGCTCCAGTTGATTATAAGTTTTTCACCTAATTACTTTCTATTTTTCTGTTTTTTATTTATTAATATTTTTCTTTTCAAATCTCCATTAGCTTTCTTGTTATGCATACTTTCATTTTTTTCTTTTAGCGATTGCTGTGGATGTTGCAAAATACTTACTTAAATAATTATCTATTTTCTGAAATAGTCTATAGAATATTAATAATCTCATTTATTACTCTTTCACTGTTTATATTAATATTGCAATGTATTTTAATTTTAAATATTTTTCAATCAAATAAAACATCATTATTACAAATTTAAATAGTCAATATTAATTTACATAAAGCAAAATAATAATTTCATTACATTTCCTTGCTTACTGCATTACCTTATATCCTTCTGGGATTATATTCTTTCTACCTAAAGAAAACTTCCCGTTTCCACTCCCTACTCCCACTATTTTTTTTTTTTTTTGGAAATGGCTACTGTATTAGTTTTTGCTTGTTTGCAAATTTATTAATTTAACCTCATGTTGAAGAATATTTTTGTTGGGTATAGAATTCTTATTACCAGCCATTTTCTTTTCTTTTCTTTCTTTCTTTACTTTTTATTTAAGGATATTGTGAGGGTACAAATATTTTGGTTATATTTTATGTAATTGTCTCACCCTAGCGGGGGTTAGAGGCCTGCCCTTCCCTTCCCAATGCACACCATGTCCTGTAGTTGTGAATTTACCCCCCCAAGTCCCCCGTCTATGGAGAATATTACTACGATGTGAGCACCATAGTGTTAATCAGTCAGTACCAATTTGATGGCGAGACCATGTGGAGTCCATTCTTCCAGTCTTTTGTCACCCCACTTTGAATAATGGGCTTAAACTTAATCCAGGATAATATAAGCAGTGCTAGCTCACTGTCGTTTCTTAAAATTGAGTAATATTCTATTGTAAACATATACCAAATTTTAATAATCCACTCATGAATTGACGGGCACTTGGGTTGTTTCCATTACCTCGCAATAGTGAATTGTGCTGCCATAAACATTCGGGTGCAGATGTCTTTATAATAGAATGCCTTATGCTCTTTTGGGTAGATGCCCAATAATGCTATAGCTGGATCGAATGGTAATTCTATTTTTAGCTCTTTGAGGAATCTCCAAATTCTTTTCCACAAAGGTTGCACTAATTTGCAGTCCCACCAGCAGTGTAAGAGTGTTCCTGTCTCTCCACATCCTCGCCAACATTTGTTGTTTTGGGATATTTTGATAGAGGCCAATCTCACTGGGGTTAGGTGATAGCTCATTGTGGTTGTGATTTGCATTTCT
>CAUYRT010048914.1:0-17792 GCA_963574885.1 Lepilemur ruficaudatus
TAAAATTAAAAAATGTTACCAAGTTCAGGTACATCCTTCAAATAGTTTTAGTTGAATCTACAACATTCAAAGTAGAACACATTCTTTCTTTCTAAATATTTCTAGACAAATAATTTAATAATTGTTCTTAGAAAATTATTCTGATATTGTTTCAGTTAAAATATAATTCAAATACCTTTTCTTCTTTATTGTGAAAAAAGTAGGTCAATATTCTCTAGAATAAAATCTATAAACAGTATAAGATTGTTGACTGATATATCTCATTTTGTTGCAAACCACACTCAGATTTCCCAAAATTTCATATTGTATATATTAACCTGTGAAATACTTATAAAGTACCTGTAAAAATAAAATACCACTTAAAAAACAAAGTCATCCTGCCTCTGGCTTATTACTAGGGAGTAAATAGAATACTAAATTTTCACTGGAATAAAATAAGAAGAAAAAATCCTAAACTTCCTTAGCACATAGCAAGTTTCTAATGGTAGTGGTACCCCAGCAGATAATATTAATCACCCCTGCACGGTGGCTGACACTATTTTTCCCCTCTTTAGTCAGTAGTGCCAATAGTCAGAGTTCTAAGAGAGAAGAGACCATAGCGTGACTTGAGAAACTTTAGGAAGTAATTAACTTGCCCTTTCTCCAAATAAAACACAAAAGCCAGGCAGCTGAATTTATATCATAAGGAATATATTCCTTTATTTTAAGGTATTGGTACTTACAAAAATGTTTGCCTGACCCGTTAAAACACCAATTCAGATTTAAATTATCAAGCTTCTTTTTGACAATACACCTCATTAACAGCACCCAGTGAGAGCAAAAAATCCTACTTCCCTAAACTTCCTTAGGGAAAGAAGTTAGAAGCCAGGCCCTGAAGTCATCTGCATAAATGTTCTGGAAGGCAAAGTACCAAGTGGAGAAGTTAGAGGGCATGCAGTTGAACAGGTTGTTAAAGGCTAGAGAGGAATGCAGTTGGATAGGTTGTTAGAGGTTAGAGGGGCATGCAATTGGGTAGGTTGTTAAAGGCTAAAGAGGAATGCAGTTCAATAGATAGTTAGAGGTTAGAGAGGAATGCAGTTGGATAGGTTGTTAAATATAAGAATCTCCAGGCCCTTGATGCCTACCAAGATCAGGGCCTGACTAACCAGCATTTATAAAACTATATTATTTTGAAGTGCTTGGCAGTCTGTAGAGCCAGAACTATATACTAACAAACAGACAAACAATGACAACAACAAAAAACCCCTCCAAAACAAACACAGATCTTATTCTGTGGGGAACAACTGATCCAAAACTGCGTTTAGTAAGTATTTATGTGTATATTCTGTAAATGTTGTATGCTAATAAATCATACCAGTGACTGGCAGAGTGCTAAGTATATTCCAGTATCACCTTATTTAATTCAGACCAAACTCATTAAGATTGTAACAACTCCCCTCATACTTACAGATAAGGAAATTTCAGCAGACAAGTTTAGTTCACTGCTGGAGATCAAGGAGTTGCTAAGTGGCAGAGCTAAGGTACAAACCTATATCTAACCAGCCCCAGAGATTCTTCTTCCCTCTACCTTATTTGAAAAAAAAAAAAATAGCTTCACCATGAATGTATTTATCCCTCATTCATACAATTTTAATAATAAGGTGATTTAATGTCCAGCTGAGTTAATTTTTGTACTAAGATAATTGTAACATAATAATATACTGTGGGCTGGAAACATTTATATTTGAGCAAACATTAGATAGGTTACTACTGGCTTTAAGGACTTGTGTCTTTTTAATGAGCAATCATAAATGTTCATAATCTTAACTGGACTCTTGTCTATAAATTTGGTTTATAATGTTAACACACAGCAAAAGTTTTCTGATATCCAATTTTCTTATAATTATAAAATGTGCCCTGTCAACTTTTGTAGATCTATTTTGATATGCTGTTGGGTACTGAGTAGGGTTGGTGGGGTTCGCAACCAACAGGCACATCTAAAGGATGTCAGGTCTAGGTAAATCCAGCCACTCATTCTCCAGCCCTTTAAAAAATACACACTGTGTATAGAAAGAAAAGCAGTCAAGGCAGGGAAATGAGTGTGGGCTTCCAAGTCTGGCAGAATTTGGATTCAATTTCAACCTAAGCCACATAGAGCTGTATGGCCTTGAGTCTATCTTTGAATTTCAGTGGGTTTTAATGTTCTCATTCTTACCTATAAAACAAAATATGTAATTCATGACCACCCCTCCCTCAATGCACACAAACACCAGGCATTATTATGCAAACCTGAGATGCATCTAGTAAGATAACTTGATGCCTGATAGATATCATGTCCTTTATATGATTCTTACTGTAATTCCTGCTGTGGATTGGGTCCCTTAGTACCTTTAGGGTTTTCTCTTGCTCATTTTATCACCTTACAAAATCCATTATCCTGATATACTTTGTTCACTAGCAAGTTAGAGTGCTAATGACTTTTTGTGCTTGTGAATGTGTGAGTGGAGTGTGCATGTGTGTGTGTATATGTGCATGTGAGAGTCAAAACAAGAGAGCGACGAGAACAAAAAACAAAACGAGAGAGAGAAAGGAAAGGATAACGAAACTTACAGGGAGAAAACACACACATATATATCTGTTAATATATATGAGATTTTTTTAGGGTTAAAGAATAGACATTTGATCATTAAAGCAAATTATTTTGCTATAATGACATTGATTTATAAACACTTGTGGACATTAAGTTAAATTTAATACAGCTGTGTGCATTTTTTTCCAGAACTCTATTATTGCAGGTAAGTGAGTGATGAGTGAGCAGAATAGAAAATTAATTCATTCAATTTTTATTCTCCAATCTTTATGTATTTATAATTATAGCTAAATGAAATAAATTTAAACTTAGGACAATATATAGATTACTCACATTAATTACCTAAAAAATTAAGGGTTAATTTGGAAAATATTGCATACTGAATTATTTCCAGAAAATATTGATGTGTTAGTGTGTTTAAAGGAAGGCATAACAAACACAGAGTGTTTGCATAAAGGTCATCATGTAAATTAACTTTTATCAGAAACCTTCAAGTGCCATTTATTGTAAACTGTAAAACACAGTCTAATCATCTCTCCATACATCTGAAGAATCTTTTTGGCTAAATTAGGAAACTCAATATGATTGTGAGGCTATTGCTGGAGGTTAGCCGTCCTGGGATAGTGGTCCTTGCCTCTTTCTTGATAGCCTTCTTGCAAAGAGATCCCTTTTACTTGCGACACATTTATTGCCTAATCAATCACCAGGCATCTGATATAGCAGCCATCTGTTCCGTGCATCTGCCACATACCTGGAAAAGTGAAGCGAGTGTAACCATTGCGTCTTCCGCTTCTCCACGAATTTTGTCACTGCCTTGCTAGTTAGAGAGCGTGAATTCATCCTGGAAATATTTACTGAGCATCTAATATTGGAAGACTGCGGTGGTTAAGAAGTTGAATGAAGACATGAGTTTTGACCTCAGGAAGCTTCTTTCTCAATAAATGCAACGCACAACTTTACATTTAAATTTTCTTTGATATTTTGCTCATCAGGTTTACTTCTGGTCTGGTAATCCAGTTACTACACGACATATTACTTTCATTTTCATTTGATATTTCTTTATGTATTTGTATATTCTTTTGCTTTATATATTCTTTGATTTATACCCTCATTTTGTGCTTGTTCTGCTTTATTAGCTATCTCATCTCCATGCTTCATTGAACTTAGGATCTTATTTCCTCTCCTGGAAATGTGACCAGCTCTAGGTGTTTCTTAATCATTCTAAATCATCTGAAGAACTTTTTAAAAAATGCACATGCTATATTTTCAGCTCAAGATGTTCTGATTCAGTGGGCCTACAGTAAGCCTTAATCGTGTGTATTCTATCTAATTTTGCTTACATTGCTAAATATTGATCACTTAATCACTAATTCAAAAAATGACCTCAAGACTATGCAAGCATCATGTTTCCTTGAACTTCAGGAATCATGTTTCCTGTGGTGGGAGCAGCAGTAAAAATACTCCATGACCCTGTGTCAGTAGAAGGCATGGAGGAGGATACTATATGTAAGGTTCTATTACAATATGCATAAAATTGAATAGACAAGAAAAAATTTGATTGCAGGGCAACAGTTCATTAACCTTAGATTTGTTCTTGCTCTGGAAAAAAATCCCTGTGCCCTTTAGAAGCACTGGGCTAAACACATACACTGATCTGTAATGTATTGAAATTTATCTTGCATTCATAGAAAAATAATTAGCTTATTAGATTTACTTTTATGGAATAAGTAACTAATCTACAAAGTAAACAAACCCTAAAATCTTTGATAAATACAAATCATTAGAAATTTTAACTGAGCACAAATACTAGAAATTATAAGAGAGCCCAAATTAACCAATATTTCACATCTCTTTTAGCTACAAAATGTGTCTGCCAACCGTATCTTCTCCCTTCCTAGTCATCTCCACCTCTTACCCTGGCTTTGTGTATATTTAGAGTGAAGACCATATGGATCTTCATTAAAAAATTCTACACAGTGACATGCACATAAATAAATCTGAAGGTAAAATACAACAATTTATTAATTTTAATTTATTAGATAATTTTTATTTTACCCTTTTTAATTATTATCTTTAGCCACTGAGCTTATTACCCCCACAGGAAGATGAAAGTATATGACCTCCTCCATGACTTTTTTCCTGAAGCTGTTGCATAAATACTGTGATATGTCAGCAGTAAAAGCCAGACTGAATAAAGTAGACTGGCATCAAAATTAGCTCTCCAGAAATGTATATTCTCTTTTTAAAATTAAAAGCGATAATATTCTACACACTGATGAACTTAATATTTACTCCTGATATTTTAGACCATGCTTCAGAGAGGACTTGAGATGTTTAATAGATTTTTCTTCACTTATTCATACAATTTTGTATTAAAAGCAGTGACATAGTATTCTAAAAACAACATATTTCTGTATTGTGAATTTGAAGAGATAGCAGTCCGGGTGTTTCCACCTCAAGAAGCTTCCTTCTAGTATAATGGATTTTCTAGTATAATGGCAAAGTCCTTTCTAAAACAAAGCCAAACACAAAAGAATAACAACAACAACAACACACACAAAATCAGTAATGAGTTAGCCATCTTAAACTCAGCAAAGTTTTAGGACTGATACATTTTAACAAATAGATACATCTTCCCAAGGTTTTACACACAAGTTCTGACTGGCAGTCTGAAGCCTACTTTGCTAACGAAAGGCCCAGATTTGACGCCTTTATCTTCCTCGCATTAGTGCCTACCTACAGTCTAGACCACAACCAGGCTCTTCTCAGTTAAAAACATATGATCTCATCAAGCTGCGGTCCAATCCCACGCCTGCACAGCTCTGTCACTTTCTCATCAGGGCATCGTCACAAACACAAGCTCCTCTTCTCCTTTTGCACTCCCTGGTTTGGCTCCGTACATTCAGTTTCAGGCCATATGTTTTTCATATATTATAGCACTGCAGATGCTTTTCCACCAATCACTGTGCAGTGATATAAACAAATCATCTGCTTATTGACTCCATTTTGTGAGATACTTGTAAGCCAAAATAAGCCTAAATATTACTAACACACTCATAAGTCTCTTTGTGAATACATGTATCTAAGTAACAAAAATTATTCATTTTTAGTGAAAATAGTAATCTAAATGTCACCAACTATCAAATCCCCCCAAAAAATGTCTAAGAAAACTTTCTAGGTAATTCGGTAAATACTTCAATTTATTTTCCCATTTCTTTGTATTAAACATGTTATTTACTTTCTTTCTCTCTATACATATGTGCATATATATATATGTATGTATATATATTCCAATATTACACAAGAGTAGAGGGCATTTACAAAATTATTTAAATATAGAAAATTAAGTGGAAAAATATAAATATGTAATGGGTGAAGGGGAAGTGTACATAAGATAGAAAATTTCAGGAGGGCAGACAGTACAGTATTCTGAAATAAGGCTACAAATTTGGCTCTGTACTTTTCTGGTGTCTTTGGAAGTAAATTGTGGTTTTAAATGTACCTATATTATTTTGGTGCATCATAAATGATGCTGTTTTTTATATTTATATAAGCTCTAACCATCAAGTATGCATTCCAAACAAGAGAAGATTCAATAAATATTAAAAACCTTAAACAGCAAATTTGTTTTTACAAATATCTAGTCTTTTATAATCAGAATATAACTAAGCAGTCAAGTTTTCTAGAATAAAACTTTCTTTTAGAAGATAACGATTTAATATTTTAGAATTATTATCATGCTAGATCTCTGGCAAACAATTCACAGTCAAAGCTAACATGTTATAAATTGCAGTAAAATAACTGAATTTAAGACAAAGTTAAGTTGGTGATGACTAGTATTAAGGGTTTAGTTCTAGAATTACAACTAATTATCATTCAAACAGCACCACTGTATGAAGAAGCATAATTCATATCTGTCTTATGATGAATTATGTTCAAATATGCCCTCCCCACCACAGCAATGAAATGAGATACAAAGATAAATTCTTAATAATTTAACAGATGTATTGAAGTGTTATTGAGACACACTAAACTATCCATGTTTAAAATTTATTGTTTAATAAATTATTTATTTATTTATTTTCACTTTTTAATTTTTTTTATTTCAGCATATTATGGGGGGACAAATGTTTAGGTTACATATATTGCCTTTGTCCCACCCGATTCAGAGCTTCAAGTGTGTCCATCCCTCAGATGATGAGTACTACATCCATTAGGTGTGTATATAAGCATCCCCTCCTCCCCTTCCATCTGTCTGACACCCAATGAATGTAACTACTATATGTGCACATAAATGTTGATCAGTTAATACCAATTTGATGGCAAGTACATGCTTGTTTTTCCATGCTGATGATGCTTCACTTAGTAGAATGGGCTCCGGCTCTATCCAGGATAATACAAGAGGTGCTAGATCACCATTGTTTTTTGTGGCTGAGAAGAACTCCATGGTATATATATACCACATGTTTTTAATCCACTCATGTATTGATGGGCACTTGGGTTGTTTCCACATCTTTGCTATTGTGAATTGTGCTGCTATAAACATTAGAGTGCAGATGTCTTTTTTATAGAGTGTCTTTTGTTCTTTTGGGTAGATGCCCAGTAATGGGATTGTATTTTTCTTTCTTTCTGCACTTTAAATATTCCATCTCACTGTCTTTTGGCCTCCTCTGCTGTTTCTGGTCAGATGTCAACCTTATTATGTTTCCCTTGCCTGTAAGTATTTTACTTTTCTTCTGCTTTCAATTTTTTTTCACTCTTTCCCTTTTAACACAGTTATGATGCATCTAGTTGATGATATCTTTGTGTTTATGTTTGGAGTTTATTAAGCTTATTGGTAATACAGATTTTATTATTTTCATCAAATTTGGGAATTTCTTCTAGGTCTTCTTTCCTGTTGGACTTCCATTATATGTATTTTGGTACATTTGTTGTGGTCTCATAGGTCTAGGACACTCCATTCATTATTTCCCATTCTTTTATATTTTATATTCTTTATACAAGATGTTGGTCTTGTCTTGGTCTATGTTCAAGTTTGTTGATGCTTTTTTTTTATAGTTCAAATCTTCTGTTGAGCCTATCTAGTAAATTTAGATTCAAATTGTATTTTCAACTCCGGTACTTCCATTTCGTTCTTATTTTTAAATTCTTATATCTGTATTGATATTTTTCTACTGATGAGCCATTGTTATACAGTCCTTTAATTATTAGCCATAGTTTCCTTTATTTTTGAAAATATCTATAACTTCCTGCTAAATTCAACATATGGAAATCCTCAGAAAATTTTTAGTGATTTATCTTCTTGTGCATGAATTTCAATTTTCTATTTCATGTCACATCTTATTTTGTGTTACTATTGTTAAAAACTGAATATTTTAGATAATATATTGTAAAAATTTTGGAATCTAATTCTCCAATCTATGGTGGTGCTTACTGTTGCTCTTTTTTGTGTTTTGTTTTTGTTTGATGACTTCTTTCCCGAATTGTGTGGAATACGTTACCCTCATAGGTTTCCCTCTACTCATTATTTATCTTTTTAGTAATGTTATATTTTTGCTGGTCTTCCTAGGGTGACTCCTGAGTCAGCATAGCTTAGTTGTCAGCCAATGATTAGTCAGAGATTGTGCTTTAACACCTGGAACTTAAATGTTGCTTAAACACCAACAACTTTCACCAATGGAATTTATTAAAACCTCAGAGAGTTTAGAAGTGTTTCACAGATATTTCTTTCTCTGTTCATAAGGCTACATGTACATCTATTAATGACTAGCTTATTAAGATCCTTTCTGGTCTCTTTTGAATGTGTTTGGTTTTGTGCATGCACCAGTTTTATAGAAGACCTGGGATAAGTAGAACGTTACGATTATCTTTGTCTTTTTCCCCTAATTTATATTCTAAATATTTTTATATAAAATATTATTTACTCTCAAAATTTTTAAAATAAAACATGATAAGCAATAACAGAATTTGTCAAATACTTGGAACAACATACTGACATAGATTTATCTCAGCTCTCCAGAGCAAAGTTTATTCCGTGCTATCTTGGCTATAGGTCTCTTTTTAAACAGATTTTTTAAATAATTTTATAATAGAAGATTTGTGAAAATAATAGAGAGTTTAGCCAGCTTTCCCTGTTAACATCTTAACAACAGTATGATGTTAACCAATAAACTAATCTTAGTATAATATTGTCAACTAATATACAGAACTTATTTGTATTTCACCAGTTTTCCATTATTTTTTTTTTACTCTGATCCATGATCCAATCCTAGATCCCACTTATTTGTCATGTCTCCATAGTCTACTCAAATCTGTGATAGATACCCTGTCTTCCTTTGTTTTTTATGATCGTGATACTTTTGGAGAGTATTGGTCAGTTGTTTTCTAGAATGTCCTTCAATTTTGTTTTTTCTGATATAGCCTAAGGATTATATTGGGGTTATGTAATTATTGAGGTAGGATACCACAGAGATGCTATGTCCTGCTCAGTGTTTTATATCAGGGATATATGATGTTTATATGCATAGCTGATGTTAACCTTTATCACATGCATATCACTAATATGATGTTTGCCAAAACACTCCACTATACATTCACAAATATGTAATCAACAACTAATGAATATAAATTATATATTCTAAATATTTTATTTGTATGTGATTGTATTTTTTGCCCTAACTGCTATAGAAACATCAGACTAGCTATATAATGTTGCTCTTCCTTGACTGTTTACCACTGGTATTGCTATAGATTTTTTCTCCTCTGTGCGTGGAATTTTTCTTACTTTTCTCCCAGTAAAGTCCTCTCTTTGTTCTACCAGTTCTCCCTTCCTGCTCCACTCCAGTAGAACTTTTGCATGAAGTAACCAGGGAAAGAATTATAGAGTAGTTCCAGAATAAAGTACTATAGACTCCCATTTTTCTTACTGTGGTTCAGTATATTTTCTTAAAGACGTTTTTATACATTTGTCATATGGTTTTTTAAAAAATTTAGAGTCTTTGAATTAGGAGTATATTTTTTTTTATTTCAGGATATTATGGGGGTACAAATATTTTGGTTACATGTTATGACTTTTTGTATAATTCTATCCAGTTTTCTCACTGTTCTTTTGGAAGATTATTTGCTAAGCTTCTCACTCAGCCATTCTGGAAGTCACTTATGCCATTTTAATTATTGTAATCTCAGTGTCTCTAATGGTATTGGTGGTAATTTACCATATCTCCTCAATTTGGAATGAACGAATCTTACCAGATAATATCTGTTTCTTGGTTTTCATTGATTCCCTTTGAGGATTATGAGGAACTTGTATTGTGATTAATTCCTTGCATTTGGGCATATAATAACCTTTTTAAGGAATTCTCAGTTTCCATGTCTGCAGAACGTTCTGTAATTTTATTTTTTTTTTAGATCTACATATTGCTGTTCCAATTTGCATACATCTAGGAAATGCTAAATTTAAAAGAGTTTGCTTTCAAAATCTTTTGAAAATGCCAAGAGCTGCATCTACTTAACAAGAATTGATGCTACCATACAACCGACTCTCTAATTTTTATCTCTATTCTACTTTTCAATAATGTCTCTCTAATTTGTGTGAAGTGGTCCAATTATTGTTGGAGGGAGAAAAGGAGCTTCGACATTACCTGTGACCCAAAAACATCCCTTCTCATTTAACAGATTCTCAAATTCATTTCTTACATATTTTTTACATTATGGAACATTTCTACTGGCTACTACACTTACAAATTTTTCTATTTAACAACTTCGTGACAACTTTCTTGTGATTTAAATTCCAGATGTTGGTCCTCACTCATTGGATGGTTGTAATCTTTTAATTTTTAATCCGTTCTCTCTTCATCCCCCTTGATAGTGTGGAGGAAAAAAACTCAAAACTGTAGAATCTATGTTCATTGGCAAACACTTTTATTTATGTATTCTCACTTATTTCATCCACAAATATCATGAGACATATACTTTGTATCTAGTATGATGCTGTGCACAGAGTAATTACTGACAGGCAATTACTCTCCTTACATATATGACTATAGTAAAAACAAACAAACAAACAAAAACAACAAAAAATATAATGAACTAACACCTAGTCTCCAGAAATCTGCAGCACTTTTCACAAAATATATATAACACATCGAATGTTATAAAGTTCTTTGTATATATTTGCATATACACACACACAAACACACACACAGACACACATATATACTCTTTATCTCCTTAAATTGTTAGGTATAATTGGTTATCAACTTCAATTTTAATGCAAGCTCTGAAAGGAGAAATTATAAATTTTAATACAGTCTATGAAGCTATTTGTGTGCAGACCTATAACTATAAATACTGAACTTTGATTTTATAATGAATAAATATAACTGAAAAGATGATAAAGATGTGTATTAAAGTGGATGAGATCTGTTAGAAGACCCTAGTGGAGGTATTTCCCCTGTAATTTTAGATAAAATTACTTAAATTCTTTGAGTGTTATGTTTTTAATTGATAAAATTGATATGGCATTCATTATACTCTTATGAAAGTTATTTTTGGGGGTAAAATTATATATTACATGACATAATACATTAATACAAATTATCAAGAAAATGTGTAGCAATGACATAAATTGGACCCAGATTTTTTTAAAAATGTATTTTACTTAAGCAAATTATTCTCATTTCATTATAATCAGCAAGTCCAAGTTGGATAAATTTTTAACAACCAGGCTTCCTAAAGAAAGCAGGGGAAAGATTGTGGGCACTGTCACGTCAGGGTGAAATATATAATATAAAACCCCTTAGAATACTCTGAGTTTTGGCAGTGGCCCTCCAATTTAGAGCTCTTCACTGCAGTGACAAGGTCTGTTCTTCCAAAAGGGCTTTGCCTTCCAGTGTTGCCACTTCTGTCCATAGTCCTTACATTGTCAGTTTCTCCTTTGCTAAATTTAAAACTGAATAATGAGGTCACCCACAGGGCCTCTTTATCTTGTAGGACTTTTGAAAGATAAGACTTTTTTCCGAAGTTCAAGCTGTATCTCAAATTCGATTCTTGTGATGACATTATGACACTTAGCATGAAAATAAGAATGGCTTGTCTGCAATTTTATATCGAGTTTTAAGAAGTATATCTCCTGGTATTTTGACTACTGTTTTGAGAGAATTTTTGTTAAACAGTATAGAAAGTCTGGTTTTCATTGCTCTTTTGTAGATTTTAGTTGGGTATACTTCTCTTTCTTTGAACAGATCACTTAAATGGATCAAGGTTTTTTATGGTATGTACAGCTATACATATCTTCAAGGGGTGGACACAGATGCATTCTTTCTTGGGACTTTATTTGAAATGTTGTCCTACTTTTGGAATGTATTTCATTTTACATTAAAGGACATTTGATCATGTTTCCTGGTAATGTACTAAATGTATATGCACAGTGAGAAGACAATGACTCTTTGAGAGGTGTATGAGCCTCTTGAAACTTATTGAGACATTTGAAGGAGATGTGCACTTTTCATTTTAGGTTTTATGGAAAGCCAAGATTTATAAATATAAAAGCTGACACCTTTTGTGGTTGTGCACAGTTCAGTCCTGTGTGTTTAACTGATACAACAGTTGGTTCCATTTGGTCAGCCATCTCTTAGATAAACGCTAATTATGCCGCTCTTCAGAAATGCAAGAGGTTTAAGTTATGGACTTATTCACTCACCTTTATATCTGAATTCAAAGAATGTAAAACCTCACCTATTGTCAAGGTTTAATGGTTAAGAAATATTGGAAGTAGATATATGAAATCCTTTTAACTTAAATGAGACACAGATAGATAAATGTGGTTTATCTCATTTCTATTAGTATTGTTATTATTGGTTTCTCTGCTTCTACCAGGACCGTTCTTTTCTATATCTGTAATATCTCAAAGGGCAACACCTAGGTCTAGAATAATACATGCCAGGCTTGGTGTATAGTTAAAGTTAAGTAAATTTTTCTTTTTTGTGTACCTAAAGGAGTTCTCCATGCCCAAAAAACATAGACATACAGAAGAGGAATGAATGTGCTTGAGATTCTCTTGAGAATATATTATCACCTTCACAGGATTTGAATCTACATTGTCTGTGGTAATTATCATTCCCTTGGGAACAATCAAAGACAAAATAATAAAGCTTTAAAAAATCTTTTAAGCAAATAGTTATAGCTTATAAAACTCAACAATTATTTATATTGCTTGAATAGTGGGTAGAATTATAGGTCAATGTAAGTGGAAGAGACCTCTGAGTTTACTACACAGTTTATATATGATATGTGTGTAAACATATATCTGTTGGAAACATATATCAGATGGAATTTTACTGACTTGATCAGGGTCACATAAAATAATGACAGATCCAGAACTAAAAATCAGGTATTCTAATTTAAGTTGTATTTTTTTAAATAATGCACAGTATTACTTTTAGCCCCAGCTACTAAAATATGAATATTATATTTACATTTATTAAATGTATACTATGAATCAGGCATTTTACTTAGACATGATATGAAATGGGACTTATGTGTTTTATCAATGGGATGGGAAACTTGCAGACTTGGAGCCACATGTGGTCTTCTGGATCCTTGAGTGCCGCCTTTTGACTGAATCCAAATTTTACAGAACAAACCCTTTAAATAATGGAATTTGTTCTCTGAAGTTTGGATTTGGTCAAGGGGCCACACTCTGGGATCTGGAGGGCCACATGTGGCCTTGAGGCCATGGTTTCCCCACCCCTTTAAGGTGTCATCAAGAGAACTCTTTGAGAGACTGAGAGTGGTAATCTTTAAGAGAGAAAATACATATAGTACCTTTGGCTTTATGAGCTTAAGAAACTCTTATATTGACTCCATGCTGTTCCTTGATTGAAGTGCAAGAGAATTGTTAGTATAAACTGACATACGTCCTTGGAATTTGGGGAGCATAGAGAATTGCTTCTCTCCTGGAGAATTAATTCAGAGTAAGGGCACCTGGAGTTAGATTAATAGAACTTGGTCAAGAGCTGAGTGAGAGTTGCAAGAATTCAGCTGAAGATTGTAATGTGTGCAGCAGTGAACAGTGTAGAGAGGAGAGTCTGCCTGGTTGGGGGGTTGCACTTGGAGTGGGGGCAGAGTTGCTGGAAGAAACACATAAGAGTGTCTATAAAAGTAAGAAATGCAACACATGGGTATTAACATCACCAAAGTTATGAAAGATCAGCTTATACTTTCACCTGTTATATAAGACTTTTCCATCTGATTTTCTTATTCCTTCCCAGTCCCTTGAAATTAAAAGTATTAGAAGGAGTAGAATGTTTGGAGGAGAAAATGGATTAACAATATTAAAAGAGGAAAATTCTCTTCCCCGTTAGAAGTCTTTGAAGCCAAGAGCAAATGCCGCCCCAGAAAAAAAGTGCTTTTATTTGTAATACTGTCACAAAATGTAAAACATGAAATCTAGTGGCACCTAATTTTCAACTTTGTTAAAGAATAATGTCTTAAACTGTTTGAGCTTTTCAGTTACTGTCACAAACCCCAGTATTTAACTCCCACATAAGAAAAAGCAAAAGTATGGAATTCATATATCTGTGGTTTTGAAAGTAGCCATAATTTCAATACCACATAATATGTGAATGGGCAAATTACTCTATGAATTGAATAAATTTGCAAGTAGGACCACTGTTTCCCTTAATTTTATAGGGAATGGAATTAAATTGATTCTTCTCTATGGGATATAAATTTAAAGAAAGATAAAAATCCCTGCATGGTTTTCTTGCCTAAAGAATAGACTGAAGTAGAATTTAATTAAAGCATGGGATAAAAAAAAATCATTAGTTGCATGTTATTGTCAACAAACATTCTATTTCTACCTAACCTATTTTGTACAAGAACAAGAAGTTAAATTAAAATAAAAAGAAAAAATTGATCTTCCTAACAGATGCTAAATTGAGCACAGGAGTTTTTTCCCTTAGCATACACAAAAGTTTATACAAATACAGTGTTTTCTTCTAGCAAACTTGTTGAGGCAAAAAGCCTAAGATAATTAAAGAAACAGGTAATATTGGGAAGGAAGCAAGATATTAAATAAAATTAGTTTAACAAGGCAATTGTAATTTTATAATTTTTGTAAATGCTTTTTGATTCTTAAATTATAATTATTGGTTTTAGATAGGAATAAAGTGGTTTTCTAAAAGCAATGGAGTAAACTAAGGAGAAAAGAGAGAGTAAGGTATATTATGTATAATTCATTGTACAAAGTATAATTAGTCTGAGATATATTTAAAATGTGAACATTTTGTAAAGGCAAGTATTCTGAACTATTTCTCATGATTCCTCTTGTGACCAAAATATGAATTTGCCAGATGGCCAGCTTGGTTTAAAGATACACTCTCTGGTCATGCAACATAATGAGCTTGTTTGGCACAAGGGCATTAAATTTGTTGCTTTTGTTTCAATGATATTGAGTCATCTCAGCTATCTGATCATAAAAAATACTACAGATACCAGACCCTGTAAAAAATTAATTTTATGCTGCAAGCAGGCATGCTGCTACTGTTTAAACATTTTCTATGTAAGTAGGTGGATTTTTTTTTCCTGACGTAAAAATCACTTTATTTGTCACAAACTTTGGGCGGAGGAACCGTCTTGTAAATTATATATTTTGTATTTGTTGAATATTTTGTTTCAGCCTTCGTAATAAATTCATCTTATGTTTTTTATCAAACTTACATTTATGATTTTATCACTTAGTGTTTGTTATGCAATAGAACCATTTTAAAAAACATAATCATTTTATTTGTCCTAAAAATCACTGGGTTGGCTTCTGGTTTGGGATAGGCCAGCTAACATAAGGACACTTTCTTGTGACTGTTGTCAACTAGATGATGGGCATGTGGTTAAATGATCCTGGATGGCCTCACTATCTGGTGGTCACCTGGCTAGTAGAAGGTGTGCCTTGATTTTCCTCTGTGCCACTTCTAATCTTTCAGTGACCTTGCTCAGGCTAACCGCAAGGTAGGCACAGAGCTCCAAGCACAGAAAAAGAAGTCAAGCCACAATGTCAAAGCTTTGGTCAAGCCTCTTTTTGTACCATATTTGATATTTCTATTGTTCAAAGCAAGTTATCTGGTCAGCACAATTGAAGAAGTGAAGATTGGGACTCACTCTAGAGGCAAGGAGAGGCTACTGCATAGCAAATGATTATGCGTATGGAGATAGGAAGAATTTGTGGCCATATTTGCAATTTACTACAGTAAAAATTGGAATTTTCTTCATTGAGAGAATTCAATCCATCCCCATATTCAGAGAATAGAAAATAATTAAGACTCAATATCATGTTTATTTTATAGATATTTACTGCTAGTATGTAATATGTAATGCTATGTGTAGTATATCTACCTTCTAGCAAAGTGCTTTTTTAGACACTGGAAAAGCATATGTTTTATTGTTTAATGTCAAACTAAAAGAATTTAATATAATATTGAGTAAAATGTCCTTCTTTCCCTAGTATTTCTTATTTATGAGAAAGAAGCTTTAGTAAGTGCTCAAAAAACGAACAAAACAATCTTCATCTACATTGGCGAACTACTTAGGTACCTCTAAGTGTATGGTAGGATGTAATTGTAATGCTTTGCTTCTCTAGAGACACCAGTACAAGAAATTTACTTAGATGCAAAACGAAAACCTAAAGGTCAAAACAAAAATATTACGAATTGTGTTTATTTTCCCTCTCTTCAACTTACGGTAGCAGATAGTATAGAAAAGCATTATAACATTTTCATACATGTAAGACAAACAAAGTTGTCATTAGCCTATTTACTCTGAATAAAGAGTTGTTTTTGAAAAGGAAATTATCAAAATTTTTTCATGGTTGTATTACTTCAAGTCCTAGACTCAAGTAATTTGTTAAGTTCTGTTTTTTTCTCTATTTACCATTTCTCATTCAGAGAAGGAAAATGTACTGTTAAGGGATTGAGTAAAATCTCTGCAGGAAAAAAAAAGACATCTCATTAAAAATATATATTCCTACTGCCAGAGAAAATATATTTAATTCATTAAACAAAATGGATTGAAAGAGCTGAGTTTTCTATACTTGTGTATGTGCAAACCTGTAGAAGAAAATCTGTGATTGGATATTATAAGCATATATTATTGTCAAACACCAACAAGCCACATAATAACTCTAAAAGGATAAGTAAAACCTTTTGTTTCCCAAGTGAAATATTACATAGAAAGACTTAATAAAGATCTATAACTCTAAATCTATGAATTATATTGATAGGGAAATCTTATTTTCAATTGTTTTAGATGAAAACTTAATTGGCCACTTACATTTATGATACTTAAAGGAAACAGGTGTTCAAAAGTAAAGACTTCAGATATTATTTCCTCTCACTATAGTAAAATTTCTTGAGTGAAGTAAGCCTTATAGTTACTCTTTATTCTGGATTCCTTTCCACCTTTCTTTCTATATTCTTTTGTAAAATTTATTTTTAGCCTCTAAATAACTATCAGAGATTACTTAAATATTGCCTAGTCCTATAAAGATACAACTTTTAGAAACAGAATGAAGCTTGGAGATCACATCTTTTTAAAATCCTTCATCTTAAACTAGTGGGCAGGACTATAGTCCTTGAGAGAAGAGCAAGCGCTTAGCTTAGTGAAACCACAAGTAATGGCTGCCATTGTTTTCAGTTATAAAGTGTGGACAATGCAGTGATGCTTAAAGCAAATTTACCCAGAGTGAAGTGAGCTGTTCTTTATTTTATGGTTTCCCTATCGGTTGGTCTCTGCTGTATAATGTCAAAACAACTAGTAGAAATAAAGCAAAAGAAACAAAAATAGAAAAATAAAACATTGCAACACACAAATGTTCCATTTACATGGTTCCATAGGCATATTGATTTTTTCCCCCCCAAATTTCCTGAATCAGCTTCTGAGTCAGGGCGGAGTGACCTTTATCCTCAATGTCATTGAATAGAAATAAAGGTCTTACATAATAATGACTACCACTTCTACTTTTACTGCAATTACCACAATGACTGTCTTTTTTTATTGAATCCACACTAAATATTAGTTACTGCACAAGGCACACTATGTATGTACTCTCTGGACTACTTTGACAGAGTAGGTTTTTGAATGTAACAAGATAAGTCAATTTGAGTGGTAATATGTTTTGGGAGGTCAGCTCACTGCAAATTCTGACTATAAACAGTCTACTGTAAATGCTTTG
>CAUYRT010048916.1:0-12309 GCA_963574885.1 Lepilemur ruficaudatus
TGTAGTCCCAGCTACTCGGGAGGCTGAGGCAGGAGGATCACTTGAGCCCAGGAGTTTGAGGTTGCTGTGAGCTAGGCTGATGCCACAGCACTCTAGCCCGGGCAACAGAGTGAGACTCTGTCTCAAAAAAAAAAAAAAAAAGACTGAGGCTTCAAAAGGAAAAGAATCTCCATGAGGTCAAGGACCTTATTTTTCCTAAACATCACTATATCCCTGGCATGTGGTCTGGCACAAAGTAGTTATTCAACATGTATTATTGAATGAATTACTAATATAAATTAGTAATTAGAATGATATTTCCTAATTATGGGTGATTTTGCCTCCAGGGGTGTTTGGCAGTGTCTGGAGGCATTTTTGGTTGCCACAAGCAGGGGGGATGGGTGCTGCTGGTGTCTGCTGGGTGAGTCTAGAGATGCTGCTAAACGTCCTACAGAGCACAGAACAGCCCCCACAACACAGAGTTACCCAACCCCAGATGTCAACAATGCCAACACAGAGAAATCCTGACTTGGAAGAAGAAAACTAGCTACTTTAGGAAAGAGACGGGTGCAGGGGATGCAGGAGAATGAGTCTCACCCCGCCTCTCTGGGAACAGGAAGAAAACCTGCACATGTACATTATCTACATACATTATCTGTAAATCTTCTTAAGAGCCTAAAAGGCAGAAGTGATCCTTATTTTTACATGTGAGAAATCTAAAGTTCAGAGAGGTTAAGCAACTTGCCCAACATCACACGGCTACTGAGCACAGCATCAGGCTTGACACCCACATCCTTTTGACTCCCAGGCCCATGCTCTTCCCACATTCCCATCGTGTGCTCCCTGGGCCAGCAGCCACAGCCAGGGCACTGTCTGGATTCCTGTTAGAAATGCGTGGCCCAGCCCAGAACCTGCGTTTGACAAGACGTTGCATGGTTTATGTTTGAGAAGCCCTGGGAGCCACAGCAGAGCCTTTGGTTGTTCCTGTTTTCTAAGGTTCCTGCACAAAAACTGTCCCTGACAGACTTGCCCTGATGGAGCAGAGCTGCAGATCATGGTGGGATATATTAATAATGAGTCTTCAAAACAGAACCCCACTATACAGGGCCCCCGGCTGGTGATACATCAGCACTAACGGTGGCATTTTCCTAGCACTCCTGGGGACAAGCCCATAAACGTAATTGGCACCAAGCAATAGAGTTGTCAAGGCTTCACCTGGCGCATTAAAGGGAACTGCCTTTATGTCTAAACCACTGCCTTTATGTCCACTCTAAGTGGAGTCCAGAATTAATCTTGATCCACCATAATTCAAAGTATCATCCGATTTTCACTTCCCAGAGTCAAAGTGTGCAGCATTACCATGTTTTATGGCCCCACTTGAGCCTCTGCAAGTGCTTGTTTGGCAGCGATATTTCAGAATCATCAAACTATCGGGAAGTTCTCCTAGGTAATTAACCCAGGCCATTGGAGTCAATTTTTTTTTTTTTGACACATTCTAACATTTTCAGAGAACTATGTGGCCCAAAGAGGGGAATTGATTGTTCAGCTGTAGCTTGCACAGGAAAGATTTGTTAAAACCAACAAATAGTGACACTAGTCCCCAGCGCCTCTCATACTGCTGTGTAAAGGCAACACCTGGGGTCTTGTTGAAATGCAGATTCTGACTCAGGCCAGACCCGAGGCTGCAGTTTAACAAGCTCCCAGGTGATGCTGGTCCAGGGGCCACACTGAGGAGTATGGCTACAGCGTCTCATTCTTGGTTCAGAGCACAAACCCTGGAGTTGGGCAGACCTGGGTTCAAACCCTGGCTCTTTCACATGCCACCAATGACCTTGGGCAAGTGACCTAGCCTCTCTGAACCTCAGTATCCTCACCTATAAAATGGTAAGACTTTCCCCTGCCCTTCCTGACCGCAATCAATCAATCAATTAAGTTAGTGCATGGGTACAAACTTACAATTAAACAGAAGAAACAAGTTCTAATGCTCCATAGCAGAGTAGGGTGGCTGTAGTTAGCAACAGTATATTGTATACTTCAAAGTAGCTGGAAGAGAGCACTTGAAATGTTACCAGCACATAGAAATGATAAGTACTCAAGGTGACAGATACCCCACATACCCTAACTTGATCATTACATATTCTGTGCGTTTAAAAAACACTCTCATGTAACCCATAAATATGTCAAATATTATGTATCAATAAAAGATAAAAATGGTCAAACTTCTTTGGGGGTTATTGTGAAGTTTATACGAGATGATCCATGGAAGTTGCTTAGAGCTGTGCCTGGCATTGGGGAAGTTTCAGTAGACTGCAGGTACAGTCCTAAGGTAAGGTTTTTTTGGTTTGGGAGCATTTTCAACTTGCACACTGTGGCCTGAGTGATTTATGAGGTTTGAATATCTAGTACCATCGCCTGCTAGAGAAATCGCGAGCAATCTCCCCATTTCTATAACTAAAATGGACCTATTTGTCACCCTACCCTGAAGCAATAGCTGAGCAAATTTGAAAAGTCAGACTGAACACGCCTGATGTCAACGCCTGGCTCCGTGAGTACACAAGAGTCGCTTTGGAGAACTTGGGCAGCCTTCAGAGAGAGAGGCAAGTCATTCTCCATCCTGCCGACCCTAACATCCAACAAGATGCCTGGTGGGCTGCCAGTTGGGGGAGAAATGTTGCTGGGGAAAATGACATGGGATGTCATGTCTGCCTCTGTTTGCTGTGAAACCCTCATGTGTGGACCCACCTAGGCTAAGGGAGCCCTGCGTCAGCGGGCAGCCCTTGGCCCTATATGACTAGGATATAGAGATGGGTAGGGAATCACGTTCTCAGGTCTGTGCATCAGAGTGACCCCCACACATCTTGGCGCTCAGCTGCAGCAGCCATAGTTACCCCAAGGGGGTCAGGGGCAGAAGGGGCTGTGTACATGGGCAGCTGGTCCTCCCAGTGGCGTGACGATGCTGTGTTTCCTGTCTGCACCCTCTAGGTGCTAAGTAAAGGTGGTATTAGATTAAAGCCTGTTGCACCTCAGGGGTGACTGCCAGTTCAAACTCACGTCCACTGTTCCGCCAGTGCATACACCAGGCAAATGGCAACGCTGCAGACGTAGGAAGCAGGCAGCGGATCCAATCTTGGATACCAGCTTCAACCAGGGAGACCTTCCAGACTGAGCTGTATCTCATGGCAACTCGGCACGATGGCCCAAAATTTATCAGCAGGAATTTGCTTACCCAACACTAGTGACCAGCACACTGGGGCAGCCAACTCGTGGTTTCTGAATTCCCGAACCAGTAAGTGATGTTCTCTCTCTCTACAAACAGACTGGGAAACCAACCTGATGGTGTCGTTAATTTTAACCCTCTGTTAAAACCACAAAGGGCTGTGCTAAGTTTTAAGATCTAAACTGGAATTTAGAGGGCAGGGTCAGTGCCTCAGACTGAAAAGAGACCCATGGTGATTACAGGTGCCCCAGACTCTCGGGGACACCCTGATCTCTGTCCCCACATGGGCACTCACTTTTGTCAGACCAATCTGGCATTCAGTAAATGATTTCTTTATGGACAGGAAAATATTGATGAGATGAATGGAAAGAGGATAAAAAGTGGAGGAAGAAATGATACCACCGTCAGTGATTAAAAGCAACAGGAAGTAAACACAGCTAAATGAAGTGCAGTGGACAAATAATACAGAAATCAATCTCTATTGATGGATGGATGCCTGGTCAAAGTGGGTCTTGAACTGGTTTCCCATGGGAAGAACTTGGAGGTTTTGAGTGGCAGAATTGCAATGATTAAAACCCAGCTTGATTCTTAAGCTACCCTGTGTAGTAAAGCTTTAATTAACTAGAACTCAGTTAATTAAACCTACTTCCCTGTCACTTCCAAGGCTCAAGCCACCGGAAAGTTAGTGTAGGACCAAGACTAAGAGACAGGCTCGGGGAAAATTCTGCCATGGGAGATCTCAGATGATCAAGATGGAAATAGCCAACTGTTCTTAACATTTTATATGCTTTAGCTCAGTAAATCTCCTTCCACCCACATGAAGGAGATGGCATTGGTCCATTTTACAGATGGGTAAACTGAGGTGGGGGAGGAGGGGAGATACCTCTCCCAAAAATCACATAAGTGGTGAGGAATGGAACCAGGATTTAAACCCAGGAGGTCTGGCTCTGGAGCCTAAGCACTTACCCTCCAGGCTACCCACCACTCCAAGTACCTTAGGCATCATTGTGTGACTTATAAATGGCAGCTCTGAGGTATGTGTTTACATGTGGGAAGTCATATACCACGTTCCTAACCTTGGATTAATCCTAGGACATGGGATTGGGGGGAAGGACTTAATAAGACCTTTGCCCTTTATGCTATATACATGTATTTTGTTTTTACAACTAGTGTGGTTTTGTGTTCTGTGTTTTTTCTTTTTTACTGAAAATAAAGATAAAAGAAATTGAGTTCCTACACAACCCCACCCCCACCCCCAAATGCTACCCTCTACCAAGAGACACATTTGAAAGCAGATGGGTGAAGCCAAACTTTTGGGAAATGAAATGGATTTTGGCCCAAATATTCCAGAGGACCTAGAGAAACATTGGGAGCCATGTCCCCCTTCAGGTGGGCCCGGGCTACAAGACTGTGTGCATGGCTCTCCTCCCACGAGACTCTGCCAGGCCCATGTGAGCTCTATGTGGTTTGGTTGCCCTGACTGGGAATTTGGCACATCCAGGCCCAGGAGAGTGAGGCCACAGTCTGCACCAAAGGCTGAAGTTCCACCATAAATTTCATCCGTGTTTCTAGCTCATTACCTTTTTACAGAGAGCAATACTGGGCGTAGCAGTGAACTGAAGGTGGACATAAATCCAGCCACCACAGCAGGAGGGAAAAAGAAGAGTGACCCAAATCTGTTGAGTCTCTTCCCGATACTTAGAGGGTTCGAATACAAGCCAAGACCTGTGTGGGAAATGAATTGTATTGTCTATTTGCTGCATGACAAAATATCCCAAAACTGAGAGGCTTAAAACAACACATTTATGATCTCACATGGTTATTTCTGTGGGTCAGGAATCTGGACTTAGCTTAACTGGGTGCCTGTGTCTCAAGATCTTCCGTAAGGGTGTCCGCTGGGGCTGTGGTCTCATCTGAGGGTTCAGCTGAGGGCAGCTCCCCTTTCAGGATCCTTCTTGTGGTGGTTGGCAGGATTCAGCTTCTCACCAGCTGGCATCTGAGGGCCTCTGTTCCTTACTGGCTGCTGACCAAAGACTTCTTTCTATGGGGATCCTCTTCTCCATCTTGCAGAAGACATCCATGAGGAGGAGCAGGAAATTAAAACTCTCTAGGGCTATGCTGTCCAATATGGTAGCCACTAGCCACAGGTGGCTCTGGGAGGTTTTCAGTGAAATTTAAAGTGAAAAATTTTTGAAGTTCATCCTCTTGAAATGTATGTAGTAGGATGCTATTTCCAGGGATTAATCCTCCCCTCCACCTCCCTAAATTCTTTGATTTGTACCCTGAGTGCCTATCTCCCCCTCCCCCTATACCTGCAAGGGCAGACTCCAGGTGCCAACTGCAGGGCGGGGGGAGGGACACCAAACTTGCTCTTTTATCAGGAACGTATTCCTGGAGAGAACGGCATTAATCCATTCACAAGGGCAGAGCCCTCATGGCCTAATCACCTCTTAAAGTCCTACCTCTTAACACTATTACAATGGCAATTAAGTTTCAACATGAGTTTGGGAGGGGGCAAACACTCAAACTATAGCAGAGCCCCTCCCAAAGCAAGACAAGGGAGTAAGGCTCCACTTTGGGGAGGATCAGTGTCATTACAAGACCCCACAAGTCCTGTTTAAGGTCACCCTCTTGGTTGGTCCAGCAGTTAAACGCGTCATCAGGCCCTGCTTTGTGTATTTGGAGGGGTGCTGAGGGGGACGTATCTAATAGTTGCAAACCAGAGACATGAAGGATATTATTGCCTGGTTGAACTAAGTTCAAACTTTTGAGTATTTAAATACAATATTGAGTAAATAACGTGAGTGGGAAGCAGATACAGCAAGTATCATGAAGGTGGTGATGTCAGGGGCTGAAGTTTGAGAAACACCAATGATAGCTTTGCTTGCGGTCTCAGCCTTTCTCCTGTCCCGCCCTCCCCCACTTATTTTTTTGTTTGAGACAGGTTCTCGCTCTGTCACCCAGGCTGGAGTGCAGTACCTCTTCACAGCTCACTGCAGCCTCAAACTCCTGGGCTCAAGCCATCCTCCCGCCTCAGCCTCCCGAGCAGCTGGGACTACATGTGCATGCCGCCAGGCCCAGCCTCTCCTGTCTCTCTTTAACTACAGGCAGGAAGACATGTCACTGATGAAACCTGGGTTCCTTTTCCTCTATTATTTGGAGCTCAAAACAATTCCAGGCTTTCCTGAGAAACAGAAGACAAATGGTGTTCTCCACCTTTTTGAAACTGTAGTGGGTGGAATGGTGGCTTCCAAAAAGATATGTCCACATCCTAACCCCCAGAACCTATGAATGTGACTTTATTTGGGAAAAGGTTTTTTTGCAGATGTAATTAAGTTAAGGATCTTGATATAAAGTCATCCTGGATTTAGGGTCGATCCTAAATCCAGTGACTGATGTCCTTGAATTAAGCCAAGATCATGCCACTGCACTTAAGGCTGGCTGACAAAGCAAGACCCTGTCTCAGAAAAAAGGAGAGGGAACTTTGAGACCCACAGGGTAGACAGCTGGGCCTCCATTCCCAGCCCCATCTCCCCCGCCATATTGAATTCCCTCTGCTCCCAAAATGCACCTCTGTTAGCTGTGTGCCTTGCTGCACCACCCTCAAAACCACTCCCCACCCCCGTCTCCTCTGCCTTTTCCTCCACAAAGCCTTCACCAGTGTCCACAGCTCCTGAGCTCTGTGTGATACAGCCCATTCAGAACTTGGCATGATAATTGTCCCTGTCACCAGACGGTGAGTTCTGTGAAGACAGACTGGCATTGTATTCATTGCCTAGCCTGACACTCACAGTCTTTCTGCAAATATTTATGGAGCCCTTTCCATGTGCTGAATATTTATGAGGTGCTGGGGAGGCAGCAGGGGACCAGGCATCCCACAGCCCTGCCCTCACGGAGCCTACATTCTAGAGGAATAAACAGATAGATATGTGCCATAATGTCAGGTAGTGCAAAGTACCACAATCCAGAAGCTAGAAGTAAGACAAAAAGGGAACTGCATGGTACAGCCCATATGAGAGTACAGTGCCTGTGTACGTGGTTGAGTAGGGTGCAAGCAATTTTACAGTCTGTCAACTGAAACCATGCAATGATTTTCTTTTCAGTCCAGTAGGAAGAGAACCCCCAAGGAGTACAGTGAATTTACCTTGTAGGACATTAACCAAATTTATGACTAATATAGCAATTCTATCTCATCATTTTTCCCTCTCCCTAGAAAACTCCCTGTTTTTTTCCTTTTCTCATTTGAGCAAGCTTTGTCATCCTGCCTAGTACTTCATTATTAAGGTAAATAAGACTTTTGACACTCGCTAACTATTGACTTTAAGAGAATTAATGTCTTAATGGTTCAAGAATTACAACTTCGGCAGTGTTGATAAATACTAGGAAGAACAATAAAGCCCTCTGGGGGCCGGAAGAGTGTAAATGAGTGTGGTAGCTACTGCAGGTGAGGAGCTGGGGCAGGTGAGGTGGGCAAGTCCTGGAGAACAAGGGGAGTGACTGGATGAGTGAACTAAAGCCAGAGCTACCAGGGCTCCTTATTCTGGCCCGATCAATGGTGAAGACAGGTGCAGAGATTGTTCTTGATTTCGGATCTCCCATCCAGCCCGAGGTCACGCTCTTGTCCCCAGGGTTCCTCCCTGGGCACCTCGCATCCCTGCTGGCTCCCGGGAGGGCTCTCACCGCGAGGTGGCGCCCCAGCCTCATGAATTGACAGCTGGATGTGCTGGAAAGGAATCCAGGCCACAGTCATAATTCCTATTGGCGACTGCAGCCACACCAAAGTGTGGGTCCCCAGTGAGCCTTGGGGGGACCTAACCTGTCATTCATTATACAGTGGCACGACATTACTTCTGAGAGCCACCAGCATCCAGCTAGCCCCATACCCTAATTGGGATCAAACCCACCTTTACTGAGCACTTAACCGTTTATCTCATTTATCTGCACAATAACCCTCTATCCATTTTAAAGGCAGGTAAGCTAAGGCTCGGCTTATGGAGGCTGTCCAGGGTCACAGGGCTCAGAGGAAGCAAGGGCAGATCTAAGCCCAGGTCTGTCTTTCCATTGGAAATCCAGTGTTCTTCCCATGCCCCCTGCCCAGGATGCATGTTGTTTGTCTGAAGGAGACTGAGCAGCCTTGTGGATTAAAGAGTGTGCTGTACCATTGTCCTGGGACCAAAGGGTTTGACCTGGCAGGGATGAGACATGATCACAGCCTTATTCTGCCTTCCTCAGGCTTTAAAAACCAACCGATGTTAGAGCCACCCAACATCTTTGGGGTAAGAATGTCTAGACCAGGAAGGAGCCAAGCTTCAAAATGGGCTGCATGGGCAGGTGGTGGAGTTTCCAGCTTCAGAGCTCACCAAGAAAGCAGCCTGGATCCAATGGCTTGGATGCTGGGGCCAGGGACAAGTGGCACTGAGCCTTCTCCTCATGCCCCCTTCCCTTGGAGGTTTCTCAGAGGCAATAAAGCTCAGTGCTTAGAACATAGCACCTGGCGTCTGAGCCCAGACCAGCCCTAACACTCACTCCCTGAGCCTCAGAATCCTGGTCCGTAAAATGGGCTTGCTACTGGTACTTCCCAAGGTTGCCCTTGACAATGCGTGTAAAACATCTAGCATCGGCCAGCGCGGTGGCTCACACCTGTAATCCTAGCACTCTGGGAGGCCAAGGCGGGAGGATTGAGCTCAAGAATTGGAGACCAGCCTGAGCAAAAGCAAGACCCTGTCTCTAAAATAAATCAATAACACAAAATAAAAAATAAACATCTAACATCTAACCCAGCACAGGAGAAACGGTCAATAAGTGGTGGCCACCGTCATCATCGTCAGTATTATTACCCACTGCCGCGTGTCTGTTGACTGCCTGTCTCAGGGGAACGGAAACTCCCGAGTGGGCGCCTCGCTCAGCGGTTGATGACGGCGAGACAATCGCGCTCACCTAACCACTTCACCTAAGTGTTACTTGACTGACAGGGTGGGTTATTTTGGGGAGAAAAAAAATCCATCAAGCTCTTGAGTGCCCCATTCCTGAAAGGTTTCCATGACAACACACACCTGGTGTTCCAGGGGGAGGGAGGGCACATGGGGAAGAGTTCAGAACTGAAATCAAGAGCCCGGGGAGGGGGGGGCGTCCTCCCACTCCTCCTACTTTTCTGGCTGTGTGTGGGCCCCCCGTCTTCATCCCAGCCCTGAGCGAGATGCTTTAACTCTTTTAAACCTCACCACAGCCCTTCACAGATGAAGCAACTGAGGCTCAGAGAAGTTAAAACTTGCCCAAGCCCAGCCTGCTAACCACACGCTCTGTAATTTTGGCCCATTCTGGGTTTCCCGTGTCAGACTGAAGGAGTGACCGCTGGAGCAGGGTTTCTCCACCTCAGCACGGTTGACACGTTGGGATAATTCTGCAGTGACTGTTCTGTGCCGGCTCCCAGCGGTCCCCAGTGGATGGAGCCCCAGTTGCCCTCGGCGATCATTTGCTGGATAACTCACCCTTTATTATCTGCCCACTGGTATCTCCTGGTGTCACCCCCACCGCTGTGTGCTGGTGCCACTTCCCAAATAAAAACTCAAACCTTTGTCTCAGGGTCTACTTCTTGAGGAACCCAAACTGTAAGATGATGGTTCCGATAATGTTCATGGTAATAGCTAATGTTTGTTGAGTGCTTATTACACACCAAAGACTCCACTACATGCTACATGCTCTAAGACATTTCTCCCGTTTAACACCCATGAGAGCCCTGTGATGCAGGCGTCATGATCACTGTCCCCCTTTTACAGACGAGGGGCTGAGGCTCAGAAAGTTTAATCTGTAAAGTCAAACTCCTCTTAATTGTCATGGCCAGGCTATGACCCCAGATCTCCTTAACTCCAGCGTCTGAGGATATAACTGCTCTGCCACACTGCCTCCTGGTTTCCTTCTTCCACTGTCTGTGGGGAGAGCGATGAGGATGAAGAGAGAAAGGACAGTTGGGTCTGCTGGCCTGGGGGTGGGGGGCGCGGGGAATTCAATCTCAGTTTGGGTTTTCTTCTCTGTGAGGTTTCAGCAGGGAATTCCTGGACAGCTCCTTGGGGCCAAGAGAAGGGTGAGATGAGTCAGTTTTCTCTGCTGTCCTTTTCATGCGGTGAAGTTGATAAGTATTAGCAGAGCACTTACTGCATGCCAAACACTGTCAGAAATAGTCATCAAAGGTCTCAGAAAGGACATACGTGGTTAGCTATTTTCTCCAGCACTGGAGATGAGAGAAGGAACCACACTCCATCTGACCCCCCTGAGATGCCCTCGGCGTGTATTGGCAAGAAGAGTTGGGGTGAACATGCAGGGCATCTGCAGCCACAGGCGGAAGGAACCTAGGATGTAATAAGCTCCTTCCATATTCCTGGAACTACATACACATTAACTAATGCAGAGTTTCTCAGCCTCAGCACTGGAGACGTTTTGAGGATTGTAATTCTTTGTTGTTAGGGGCTGCCCTGTTCATTCGCTGCCTCTAGGAAGTCCTGCAGGACACAGGGGTGGCAACAGGGGATAGCACAGTTCCTCTGTCATTTCAAGGTGTCCTGAGCTAGAGGGGGATCTTCACTGTCACGGCTCTTTTGGCCTGGCAGCTCTGAAGGTCCCGGTCACCACGATGACAGTGGAACAAAGCCATGATACGTCTGTGACATGTCAGATGCAGCAGCTGCTTCTGTTGGCACAGCTCACTTACTCATGTCATCCCCGTCTTACCGGGTCATTCAGATAAGGAAGGCTGGAGGCAGCCCCTGGGTCTTCTAGGAGCCCAGCACAAGGGCCAAAATGTGCAGTGGTGAGCACAAGGTCATCCCATATAGAGTCCTTCCTGGCGTTCAGGCCTCAGACTGAATGTCACACCCTTCCAGATGATCTCTTGATCTTCATGGCTAATGATCCCACCCTGATCATGGGCACATCATTTTGTTTTTCGTGCTCTTAGAGCACATATTATCAGAACTTAGTTTCCTTATTTACATGTCTGCCTTCTCATACACTGTCTCCAGCACCAGAGTGGGAGCTCCTTAGGGCCAAGAACAGCTTAGCACCTGGCACACAGTAGGTGCTAAGTGCATATTCATTGACTGAATGAATGAGTGAATGGAAAAATCAATAAATGAGCGATGAATGACCTCTGGTCCACCTCTCACGATCAAGCAGGTAACGTGGTGAGACCAGCACAACTACAGTGTTCATGCATAGATGCCCACCAGGGACCAGGAACAAACTCTCCCATTGACCCCACCAATGACCCACTGTGGTAGACACTTTTTTCTTTATTGGGATAAAATACACATAACACAAAATCAGCCATTTTAACAATTTTAAAGTGTACAATTCAGTGGCATTAATTACATCCACACTGTTATACAGCCATCACCACTATCTAGTTTCAGAACTTTTTCATCACCCCTAAAGGAAACCCCGTACCTGCTAAGCAGTCACTCCCTGTTCCCTGTCAATCTCAGCCCCTGGCAATTATTAATCTGATTTCTATTTCTGTGGATTTGCCTAATTTGAATGTTTCATATAAATATAGTATGTGGTCTTTTGTTTTGGGGATTCACCCACATTATAATTTGTATCATTCATTCCTTTTTGTGGCTGAATGATATTCTCCTGTGTGGATAGACCATAATTTGGTTATCTATTCATCAGTTGGATATTTGAGCTATTTCCACCCTTTGGCTATTATAAATAATGCTGCTCTGAATGCTTGTAAATAAGTTTTTGTCTGAACACCTGCTTTTAATTCTTTTAGATAGGCACCTAGGAGTAGAATTGCCGGGTCTTACGGTAATTCTAGGTTTAACTTATTGAGGAATTGCCAAACTGGTTTCCACAGTGATGGCACAATTTTACAACCTGTTCCCCACCCCACTGCAACGTATGAAGGTTCCAGTGTCTCCACATCCTCACCAACACTCACTATTTTCCATTTTTTGATTAGGGCCATCCTAGAGAACGTGCAGTAGTATCTCATTGTGGTTTCGATTTGCATTTCTCTAATGACTAATGACGTTGAACTTCTTTTCATGTGTTTATTGGCCACTTGAATGTCTTCGGAGAAATGCGTACAAGTCCTTTGCCCATTTTTGAATTGA
>CAUYRT010048918.1:0-14340 GCA_963574885.1 Lepilemur ruficaudatus
AAATGTGGTATATGTATACCATGGAGTACTATTCAGCTATAACAAGCAATGGTGATGTAGGACCTCTTGTATTTTCCTGGATGGAGCTGAAACCCGTTCTACTAAGTGAAATATCCCAAGAATGGATGGACAGGCACCACACGTACTCACCAGCCAATTGGTATTAGCTGATCAACATCTAAGTGGACACACAGGAACAACATTTATCGGGTGTCGGGCAGACAGGAGGGAGGCGGAGGAGATGGGTATATACATACATAATGAATGCGATGTGCACCATCTGGGGGATGGTCAGGCTTGAGGCTCTGACTGGAGGGGGGAGGGGGGCAAGGGCAATGTACGTAAACTTTTAATAATAAAAAAAAAGTACATTTTGTAAAGCTGCAGTTGCCATAGATAAATGATTGCTTTGATGGATCTCAGAAAAATAAGTTGAAAACCTTCTGGAAGTATTAACCATTTGATATGCCATTAAGGACATTTGTGTAATTCATGAGACATCAAAATATCAACATTAACAGGAGTTTGGAAGAAGTTGATTCCAACCCTCATCGATGACTTTGAGGGACTCAACACTTCAATAGAAGAAGTAACTGCAGACGTGGTGGAAATAGCAAAAGAACTAGAATTAAAATTGAAATATGAAGATGTAAGTGAACTGCTGCAATCTCATGATAACACTTTAATGATTAAGAATTGCAGAATCTATTCCTGCTGTGAACATTGCAAACATTGTTGAAATAATAACAAAGGATTAGAATATTATACAAACCTAGTTGATAAAGTGGCAACAGGCTTTGAGAGGATTGACTCCCATTATGAAAGAAGTCCTACTCTGGGTAATATGCTATCAAACAGCATTGCATGCTACAGAGAAATTTTTCATGAAAGGAAGAGTCAACATGGCAAACTGCATTGTTGTCTTATTTTAAGAAACTGCCAACCTTCAGCAACCACCACCCTGATCAGTCAGCAGCCATTAACATCGAGGCAAGACTCTCCATCAACAAAATGATTATGCCTTGCTGAAGGATCACATGATTTTTAGCATTTTATTTTACCAATAAAGTATTTTAATTAGGGTATGTACCTTTTCTAAACATAATTCTATTACACACTTAATAGACTACAGTATAATGTAAGCATAATTTTTATATGCACTGGGAAACCAAAACATCTGTGTGATTCGCTTTATTGGGATTTTCACTTAATTGCAGTGGCCTGAAAATGAACCACCAATGTCTCCAAGGGATGCCTGTATATTTTCCTTTCTCCCAGAACAAACTTGTAAATTTGTAATCTCTGCCTGACATGATTTAGGTCTTGGTCTTCATAATCTGGTGTGAAAGATGACCTTTCAAAGTGCCAGCTCTGTTATTCTATAATATAATCAGAATGAAGGAATAATAAATATATGAGAAATGTGTTCCTTTTCATTCTACTCAGCATTTTCTTAAAATTCTGTCTTTTCTTAAAATCCAAATTACAATTCCAGAGCTGAAATATGGTTTCAGCGATTTTGAATAGAAAACGTCAAATGTATCCAACCCAAAATTTTTCAACAGAACATACCCCACAGAAAGATTCCTCCTTGCAGTCACTGTTCTCAACTTTAAAAAGCTAATCTCACTGACTTTGGCTTCTGGGAAGACGGAGTAGGTATACTTTTCCCTATTCCTCCCATAAATATAACTAAGAACCCCATACATCCTATAGAAGACAAGCGGAAGGAGATTCTGAAAGGTGCAAAGAAGTCAGACAAGTAGGGACCCAGAAACCCAAGGAAACACGAAGAAGTGTGTTCCCCAGGATTTCACTTTGCCTCACGGCCCATTCTTAGACCTGAGGAAGGGGAAGCAACACACAACAACCTGGCTCAATCTCCACACAACTGTGCTGAATGATAAAAGCCAAACCTGCAAGTGACATACTATATGGTTTATTTATGTAACTTTCTTGAAATGGTAAAATTACAGAAATGGAAAAGAGATCAAGGGTTATCAGAGGTTAAGGAGGAGGGAAGTGGGCGTGGCTATAAAAGGCCACCCTGAGGGACCCTTATGGAGTCTCAGGACTGTCCTACATCCTGACTGTAGATAATGACCTATGGTTTTGCAAGATGTTACCATTGGAGGAAACTTGGTAAAGGGTACACAAGATCTCTCCGAATATTTTCTTATAACTGCATGTGAATCTCCAATTATTTCAAAATCTAGTGTTCATTTTTTTAAAAGTGTCTTTTAATAGGTCTTCACCTGCACATTGAGGTGGCTGAAACAAAATTTTTCCATTGAGAAAGTGATGAATGTGTTTCTATTGTAATATTTGTTTTGGATTTTTTTTTTAATCTTAAACTTTAAAAATATTCTCCACAGCAAATATTCTCATAATATTTTCTAAAACAGGGGAAGAGAAATTCACATTATAAGAACTAGGCAGCACAGTCACTAAATTTATCAGGTGATGAGAAATTTTTAAAGAAAGGTAGCTCAATAGTCAGCTTTTAATTTAGATATACAAGTAATCTGACACTAAATATGAGGACCTCTTTTACTATAAAGAATCAATAGTCCTCCCTCATGTACCTCTGCTTCCACATACTCGTTGATATTGATATATTTTCAATTTTCATTTAGTTTGCACATTTTTTTCTATAAATTTTATTTATGAGCTTCATTTCCTATTTAAAAATAAGTGTTTGCATATTGATTTGTTATTTTTAAAAAGAATGAGACTTCTTCCGTAACTGACATGGTGGCATACAGGACCTCTTTTTAGTCTAAGTTGCCTTCTATATTTCAGCTATTAGCCTGCGAATGCTAAACTATGCTAAGATTCAGAACACACATCCCTCAAACTCTGATAAGGATTTTTAAATGCGTGGCACCATCAAGAGGCAATAGCTTGTACTGCCACTCTAACAAGAACCAAGGGTTTGCTCTCAAATACAGAGGAACCTACTTTTAATAGCAATTGCCATAGACTACTGTAATATAGAATTACATTAAGACTTTAGCTCTGTGTTTCCCCAATGTGAAGTTACTAGAATATTGCTAAATGCTAATTTTTCCCTTTCCACTCCTTTTCTGCCCATCTATTTCTCCAATTAAAGAAGGAAAAAAGAAAAAAACTGTAACAACTTTTTTTATTCTCAGCTGAGGACAACTGGCAGTCCTAATTGGCTAATGATTAATTTCCCCAATATTAACAGCATTAATGAAGACGTCAGCTATTTGCAGAGAGAAAGTCCTTGCTTTATTTTCTAATGACCCAAGGTGATCTAATAACAGATAATATTCTTCTTTATGTTACCCAAAGGTTATAGATTTACTCTTACTTTATTTAGAAACAAAGGAATGCTATTTACCTAGAGAATGGATAGCTTGTTTAGGCAGTAGATAGCATCACCTATTTAATCCTGTGCTGTCCAGTTATTATACTTAATTGCACCACGCTTTTTTTTTTTTTTTTAGCTTTTCTTAACATAAGAAAACCTAAAATTACTTACATGGCTCACATTTGCAGCTCACATTATATTTCTGAGCTAGATCTTATAAACCATTCATGAAAGTAAAATAAGGCAGAGAATTGGCTGTTTTTTTAACCATTAGACTTAAGAAAAGGCTCCACAGAAACAATTCAATTTAAAGTTTACAATGAATTTAAAGATTAAATAAATTAATGTAACAATGGCCATTCTAACCCAAAATATAGGAAGAAAGCAATCATTTCTAAATACCCCTTTAAAAAATCTGAGCCACTAAGTTTATTTGATTAGCAAACAAACCTCTCAGTGCATCTGCAGTTAAACTGGCTTCTTTCCACTAGTGCAACCATTTTTTAAAAAATTAAAACTATAGGCCGGGTGCGGTGGCTCACGCCAGTAATCCTAGCACTCTGGGAGGCCGAGGCAGGCGGATTGCTCAAGGTCAGGAGTTCGAAACCAGCCTGAGCAAGAGTGAGACCTCATCTCTACTATAAATAGAAAGAAATTAATTGGCCAACTAAAAATATATAGGAAAAAAATTAGCCAGGCACGGTGGTGCATGCCTGTAGTCCCAGCTACTCAGGAGGCTGAGGCAGGAGGATCGCTTGAGCCCAGGAGTTTGAGATTGCTGTGAGCTAAGCTGATGCCACGGCACTCACTCTAGCCCGGGCAAGAGAGAGAGAGAGACTCTGTCTCAAAGAAAAAAAAAAAAAACTATAGCCAGGATGTAACAAGAGAAAGGGCCACATCAGAAAGGAGATCTTTTTCAAGTCAGACTGGAGGACAAAATAGTTTTCAATACTTAAGTTTGCACATTTACAATACTTAAGTTCTACACATTTCAGAGACATTCTTTTTTTTTTTCCAAAGATTAATGCTATGACTGAGCAACAATAAGCATTCTCTTAAGATTGGCCATTCTGCTACCCAAATAACTAAACAAAAAAACTCAAACTTACAAAACAGCTCTGCACAGCCAGAAAGATCTGAATGCTCAAGTTGCTTTTTAGGGTCAGGAGTCACTAGGAAGAGGAGACAGCAAGAGGCACGTAGAGAAGCAAAACACATCTACGTAACTTCCACCTGATAATGTTCACAAGTTGAGTTTCTAAATAATATTTCCTAATTACAAAATCAAATAACCCGTTTACTCTCTGGTCATTAAAATAGTATCTGCATCTGACCACTTTGGAATATTAGAGAACATATACATTTATGTTTTAAAATACCAAAACTCTTGGCCGGGCACGGTGGCTCACACTTGTAATCCTAGCACTCTGGGAGGCCAAGGCGGGTGGATCGCTCAAGGTCAGGAGTTCGAAACCAGCCTGAGCAAGAGTGAGACCTCGTCTCTACTATAAATAGAAAGAAATTAATTGGCTAATTAAAAATATATATAAAAAAAATTAACCGGGCATGGTGGCGCATGCCTGTAGTCCCAGCTACTCGGGAGGCTGAGGCAGGAGGATCGCCTGAGCCCAGGAGTTTGAGGTTGCTGTGAGATAGGCTGACGCCACGGCACTCACTCTAGCCTGAGCAGCAGAGTGAGACTCTGTCTCAAAAAAAAAAAAAAAAAAAAAAAAATACCAAAACTCTTTAAATAAATATGCTCAATTATACTTTTACTTAATTCTAGAAACATTAGATCTACCGTCTGCTCTACAGTACACAAATAAGACTCTAGGACCTGTAGCCTTGGTTTTTGTATGACCTTGGAGAGCACCAACTCTTAGAAAGAATGCTACAGAATTCTCAAAGTAAAGAAAAATAACTCATTTTCATCTTTTTATTTTTAACTGAAAGTTGGAAGGGGGTTTCCCCCTTTTTTGGAAGTAAAAAGAATGCATTTATGCTGAAATATTCCCATTATTTTGTATAGAGCTTCACTGTTACCTGGAACGAAATGCATATTGATTGTATGGGAACCAGGGGTGCAGCCTACAGCCACAGAATAAGGAAAGCCATAATGAATGTCATGAATGGGTATTGAAAAGATTCAATTACTATTTTCAGAAACATGTATACAATGCTCCCTATACTCTAGTCACCTGGCTAAGAGGTGAATATACAGCAGCGACCACAACAGGCATGGTCCCAGCATCTTGCAAATTACAATTCTTTAGTTATAAAGTGCTTTCATAGGAGCTGTAAGAAGAAAGCACCTTCCAAACAGCAGAGAATTGCTGACCCAGACATTTCACCTATTCACATAACTACCATGGAAATATTAAAATGTGCCTTGAAAGAAAGCCAATCTTATCTTCAGGGAATGCATAATGGTAGAGCATGTAAAAAATCAGAAAACCTTACTTCATGGTGCTTCATGAGAGCTGGTGTTGCATTACATATTTGAGAAATAAGTCTCAAGTGTGGCCCTACATGGTTCTAAATGACGACAGTGCTGTTTACCAAGGCACTGCAGATGACCGTCACCAGCCAGAAAGAAAATCTTGGATTGCTACAGTGCAATTTGCGGGAATCACTGGTTCTCCATAACAGAACACAGATGCTTTTGGCAACATAACCAAATGAATACTCTTAACATCAGAAGGCTTTACTTTAAGTTTTTTATTTTCCCTTTTTCTTCCTAAAATGATTTTTACTAACCTGTACCATAAGAGGTCCTGGATGACCATCACTACTTCTGGATTATTAGAGGTATACAGTATCAAATGAGGTGAATAAAAGAATATCCTATCTATTTTATAATGATTTCTCTAGCTTCTAGAAAATCTAATTTGTCAAATAATCAGCAAGTCAGCCCTCTACAGATACCCATATCCATTAGTGCCCCCTCCTTGGGATATAGCTCAGAATGAGGGAGTTAAAATGCCTGCTGACCAGCCCAAATGGATGTCACAAGGTCTACGAAGCCAAGTGCACACACTTCATGTGCACGGGACCCTCTCAAGACCTCATTTGCACTTAGTAACTCTTAGTTTAGAACATTTTAAATCAAAGCTGGATATCTGGTTTCTAAAATCAGAAAAAAGAAAGAAAAGGTTGGCATAACAACAAAAGCATGAACTGGCAGCTAAGAGCAAGAAAGAAGGATGAAAAATTATTAAAAAAAAAAAAAAAACCTAAACATCTCAAATAGTACAGCAGCTGGAGGCTATTTAATATAGACTGAAAGTGGATTATTTTACTTCATCATAGGTCCTTGGAGGTTCATAATTATGGTTCAATCTTTAATACTCAATAAAATTACCTTTAGTTTTAAAATAAAGATTGAACAAATAAAGAAACATCCAGATAGAACACTGATATTATCGCAGCACAGCTAAAAATACTATAGATATTCCGCTTAGTGAACCAGATTTACCCCATTTGTTTTCCTCATTAATGAGTTAAATAGATCTTTGGCCTCTATTCATTCTTTATTTATATGAGTTGTGTTTCCTTTTTGAAAATTATGCTTTGACAATTTGGAGGTCCCAATGAAATGTTCAAGTGACTCATCATGTAGAGTCAATTAAACTGCACTGCCCATGAAGAATAGCTCACGGGCTGCAAACCCAGGCACATCTTTTCTTGGAGTAAATCCCAAGTGGCAGTAGAACTTTATCTTCACTGATTCACTATTATGTACAATTTTTGTTTTTCTGACTCTGTACTTTTGTTTTTGTTTTTGATCCTTGGTCAAATTGGATCGGGGTTTTGGTCTGCACACAACTGATAGTTACCCCTGTTGGTGGCGGCAGGGACTAGAATCTGGTTTTGCGGTCTGACCACTTGGTGCTCTGCCAGGCAGCAATGAAATCTAGTCTTGCTCAGGTGAGAGATGACGGAGCATTTCTTTGTTGTTTTTGCTGTTTGTAATTTGTTTGTCTGTTTTGTTATTTATACACTGAGCTCAGGAAAATATTTTGTAACCAATGGAAAAGCAATCAGTCTTTCAAGATCTGGAGGAGTGAGATTTTGTGTTCCAGCATACATTTTTGCTGTGGAGTTGAAGCTGTAGGACTTAGGCTATGAGCTCTTTGTTTGTTTCTGTACCTGAGAAAAAAATCATTGTGTATAGGTGAAATATTTTCCTGTCTCCTGAGGATAATAAACTAAAATAGAGGAGTTTTGCAGTTCTGATTGGTTTTTAGAGACTAACAAGTATTTAATAGATCTAACATTCCCCAAATTCCAAAATAAGGTGAAATCCTAATACTTTAAATGTGCTCTCCTTTTAAGAAAAAGACCTTTCTCAAAATTGTTGACTCAGAGCATTTTTTTTCCCCATTAAAAAACAAGTTTGCACCATTAAAATGAATCTTTACACAAATCAGACTGATTTGACAATTTGGTTTAAAAAAAGCTATATGTCTTTTCCTTGTTTTATCAGTGTATAATATAATATAAGTATAATTTCATTTTTTTAAAAAGATTTGGATTTGTTTTATGATAAAGAGACTAGTTTATCTGAACTTCTTAAATGTCTTCTATTAATTTACTGAAAATATAAGCTAAGTTTACTTCCATAAGATTAAGACAATTATAAAATTTCTGCTCACCTAAACTGAAATATAATCATGACAAACTTTTTTATATCAACAGTAATTATGTTCTGTAATGTGTCTATTTGAACACAATTTCCAAATAAAATAAAATGTATGAGAAGCACCCTGTTAATGTAAAACTAAAATGTAGTTATCTCTATTAAAATGACAGACAGATCTTGGAAAAATCAGCCTATGCTTACAAAACATAGTAAAAGGTTATTCTATGTAATCTGCCCAGAGAACAGACATTCTCCTACGAGTAACTTTTTGTGCTTTGTGTTAATTAAGATATGTCCTTGCATATTTAAAATAAAAGAGTTCCCCATTTCTGGAGGATTTAAGGTTTCCTGCTTACCATAAAATAATCTATTGTCACTTTATTAACTAGAGAAAGTGCAGATATTCACTGTTCTCAGGTATCCGCAATCCTTTATTATTCAATCGGTCTTCTCTGATTAATATTTGATTCTGCCTTCTCAAGATCAGACAGACCCTAAATTCAGAAAGAAACATTTTTTCCAAGGTACCTTATACTCAAACTATCTTTAGGTTTTCCCAGAGGACCTCTGGGCAATTACGAAGATTTGTTCTTTCACCTTACAAAAAGAAAGATGCTAGAAACAATTACGTTTGTTTGTTTTAAGTAGGCCAACATTAACAAGAATCACGTAAAAAAATTTGTCAAATCAAATGAGAAGCTCAGCCTTCCCTAAGATAATTTCGTACAGGTAAAATATTATTATTAATAATGTTCAAAGATTGTGTACTTTACAGAAAGGCCCCAAATATTCCAATGCCCTTACTCTCTATAATTATGTTCTTACCCTCCGGGGAAACACTGATTAAATAAGACCAACGTCTTATGCTCTAATAAAGGATTTTAACTCTCCATGCTGATGCTGTTTACCATAGCCACTTACTCTTACATTTACCAAGTGATCTCTACTTTTCTCTTGTGTTTGCCTACAAACTACAATATGCCTTTAACAAAGAAAGACAGTTTCAGAGCTTCATGGACAGGACTTTACCAGGTACTCTTAACTCCTGATATTTCAAAGAATAGACTTAAGGATAGAGGCTTCTGAGCTGGCATTGCATAGACAAGACTGAGATAGTGCTAGCCAGCTAAATCAGAATCTATCATCCCCTTCAGAAGCTGTTTTATGATTAAAAGTTTAACAAAATTAAAAATTAAGAATATGTTGTCCCTTTCACTGGGATGTAATCAAATAGACTATGCAACCAAGGCCAAGCCTGGAGTGTCAAATTTTAAAATAAGCCTCATTTTATCAGATATGATAAGCCCACCATTAAGGATGAGGGGTTATAACTTCATATTTAGAGCAATACCCACAAAGCCCTCCCAAAAAGTTGAGCCTATTTGTGACTTACAGGGGCCCAACCTTACAGGTAGTAAAAAAGGTCACTTCCTGGATTGCCAGGAACCTTAGCAGATTTGGAAAATATGGAGGAAAGAGGAGTTCACCAGCACTTAACAAATGCTAAAGACCAAACCCAGAGGAGGTAAATTTCTTGAGTTTGGTTGCCTATCCTTGGAATAGAAGAGTAAAAAGGAGCATGCATTCAAGGAAGATCTCTGGAGTGATGGAAGCCGTTGAAAATGCCTTCCTAGATTCCTTAAGAAATTATTTATCTAGATGTTAATTCTCTGGCCTTACAGGGAATTACAATATAGCACTATATTTTCTGTCCGCATAAAAAAATGCTTTTATATACTAATTAAAAGTTCTTCTGAGTTTATGTCAATGAACCAACCAAAACACAACACCATTTTGTGACCATGAATAATCTCTGGAGACTACTTATAAAAACAAAGGGGAAATTTTTACTGGCATAGTATCTAACTGACCCATCAAGGAATATCTAATTCTCTAGGGGTATGCACATTTGTTTTCATTCATTATTATTGCTTAGGGTATTTTAAAGCTTTGTAAGAATAGACATCAACTTATCAAACACTATGAGTGATGCAAATGATTCTTGCTCTAAAATGTCAAATATGTTTTGTCCTGTAAAGACGAAAATGGTTTCTGTCCATTGCAATCCAAAGGTTATCATTTTTTTTGTACTGTAGGGCATTAACTAGTTTTGTGTGTGATTCAAAAATCTTATTCTGCCATACATTTTTTAGTAAATAAAATATTTCTGATAATTCTATACTTTTGTAATCCAGCTTTACCATGCTGTGGCTTATCTCATTAAGGAAATCATTAAGGAATCATAAATGAATCAAAATAATCTCTGATACATTCATTCAAAAGGAAAAAAATCTGTGCTTAAAAGAAAATGAAAAAATGCAATCGTTTGTTCTCATTCATTAGTGGGACTCTCAGGGGATGTCTCTTTCTGTCTTATTTTCAGTATTTTCTACAGAAAGCATAAATTCATTTTAAATGGAGAAAGACAACCCAATCAATTTTGTGAAGTGTGGAGAAAAGTCTGCATGTCATTGAGACAACCCTTTCACTTTCCAGACAATTTGCCATAAAGACAAATTCACTACCTAATTCTCACTAAGTCATAATTTCACTGACTACTTCTATCATAACCACACAATTGTAAATTTAATGAATAAATAATATGAGTCAACATTTCCCCATAGTCTTAAAAGAAATGTTTGTAAGACTTGTAGAACATTCAGTAAAATTCACAACTACCTTTGTGATGTTTTTCAAAAATTTATAATGTGACGACTCTGCAGAGTTAACTCCTACAGACTTTCAAAATACCCACAGGTGCCTAATAATAATGATGGGGAAGAGGAAGAATAGCAGGAGAGAGTCTAGGAAGGAACAGCAGTGGCTGGTGCACATGGAAATTCTATGCCCCACATATCCTTGGAGTCTGTCTCCAAGGCTGCCCTATAGATGCTGGTCAATGAAATAGTGAGGTCAACAGATAAAGATTACCAATCGCTCCATCTCCTGCTCCCTGAGTCTTTCCTCCCTCTGCCGCCGGTGATAATCCATCAGGTCATCACGTCCAGAAATGGAGCTAATGCTGCTTTTCCGTTCCCGAAGGACAGGCTGAGGCGTTCCCGAGGCCTGTCTGAGGCTGTCCAAATCAGCATCATCAAACTCCACAGATCCACAAGAGAAGTTCCTTCTGGCCGCAAACACTCTGTCCGGCTCTCCGGGAAGAAACGAATTACTCGGACTCGTCCCCGAGTATGGAGCCCTGTCAAAGTCATCAGAGGCGCAGGAAGAGGTGGAGGCCAGAAGCATCTTCCGAGCCACTCGCGGACTGGCAGGGACACTGAGGGTGGAACTGACATAAGGGTTGCCTTCAGATGCAGAGGTTTTGTAGGGTGAAGCCCCTGAGCTTAAAGAAGAAAAATTAAGGTAATTGTCATTGTCTATTATGCTATGAGGTAGATCCTTTTCTCCAAGTTTTGATCTTTTGGAATTGCCCAGAGAGTTTCTTGGAGGCAAGCTGAGAGGTGTCAGCTGGTTCTCTGTGGCTTTGTACAACCTGGGAAGCGATCGGCTGTAGGCTCCCATGTGACTCAGGCTGCTGCCCGAATACTTCCTAGTTCTTAAACCGATGTTTTCAGATGCTAGCTCCTTGTGTCTGGTTAACTTGGGTTGAAGTGTCAGGTTGTCCTGAAGGTTCATTTTCCTGGCTTGCTTTGGGCTTGAAGGCATGCTTGCTGCTCCCGATCTGCTGATAGGAGAGGGGCTAGCATCGCTCAGAGAACCTCCATTCCACATGGTCAGGAGTGAGCCAGATGCCTTTCGACCTTCCAGGCCTCCAAGAAAGTAGACATTGTCATGTGATTTATTTCTTGAGCTATATTTAGAATAGGGAGGCTTCTCTGAGGGCCTTAAGGCCCTATCACCATCCCGGCCAGTATAATGATCAAAGTCCGCTCTCCCAGGTGGATATCCACTGAGGGAGGGTGCAGTGCTGAGTAGAGGAGGGGGAGGTTTCATGGAAATATTTTTGTCAGTTCCATCACAAGAGAACTGCCTGCTTCCCTGGATTTTGACCAAGGAGGGGCTACTTCTGACACTGCTTCCCAAAGGAGAAGGGCTTCTCTTAGCAGGCACAGGTTGTGAGAGGGTTAAATAGGAGCCAGAATAGTCTCCATTGGCTTTAAATCTCAGACTGGAAGAGTATTTTTTCGGGCTTAGGCTCTCCATCATGTTTTGGGAATCGTTCTCAAGGGAATGCACCACAAAGTCTTCTTCTAAGCTACCATTTTGTAAATCCAGCTGTTTTTGTATGTGGCTATGCTCTGCCATGATCTTGCTGGAATCTGTAAAGGAATAAAAGACAAAGTTTTACTGAAAAAAGATTTAAAAAGAACAGTGCCTTGTCAGGCCTACATCTGAACACATAACCTTGCAATCTAACCTAATGTAACTAACAAATACAAACTGTTTTACCAATAAACCTATTAAAACCATACTGCAAATTGAAGAAGAATAAAGACCACTGATCTGGGATGTTTACTGCACAAAAGAAAAATTACTCAAGAGTGCAACAATGATATTTGAGGGAAACAAATCTCTAACCACATCAAGGTGCAAGATTAGGCTAGAGAAAAAGACAATGTCCCTTTCATGTTCTACTCCTTGGAGGACCACCTGCTTCCTGAGTGCCTAGCAAATGCCCAGAGGGACAATGCAATGGAGGTTGCTTCTATTAGAATCATTAACTGCTCAGAAATAAACTCCTGAGGAAACAATATTCACCTTTTGGCAAAGAAAAAAAATTTCATGTTAGACACTGATCAGTAACATGAGGGTAGGAAGCTGGTTCTTTAAATGAGGGCCCTGGATGTACCTTCTCAACAAGAAGACTTAAGGTTCCTGTACTCATCAGAAAGGGGCGGGTAATAATAGAGGGAAAAGTGTTCCCCAATTTATTGCCACATGATCAGGGTGGTGAATTTAAAAATCTGAAACTGTTATATCCTTAAAATTCCCTGGTACTCCAAATGCAACATGCTCATCCTTGACATCAAACCCTCTCCTTTAGCATAAACACCTTAATCTCTCTTGTGTACCTATCAGAACCCACCCATTCTTCAAGGTACAGATCAGGATTCTATCTTCCACAATTAAATTGGGTTTTTTTTGTTTGTTTTTTTTGAGACAGAGTCTCACTCTGTTGCCTGGGCTAGAGTGAATGCCATGGCGTCAGCCTAGCTCACAGCAACCTCAAACTCCTGGGCTCAAGCAATCCTATTGCCTCAGCCTCCCGAGTAGCTAGGACTACAGGCAAGTGCCACCATGCTCAGCTAATTTTTTTCTATATAATTTTAGTTGTCTAGCTAATTTCTTTCTATTTTTTTAGTAGAGACAGGGTCTCGCTCTTGCTCAGGCTGGTCTCGAACTTCTGAGCTCAAACGATCTGTCCACCTTGGCCTCCCAGAGTCACAATTAAAATTTTTAAGAAAATTTATGGACCCATTAAGAACATGCTTTGGAACCCAGTTTGAACAATATTAACCTTAGAAAGTAAAGTTTTAGTCTATATCTTTGAATTATGAACTATCATAGCAAATCAGAAGAGTTATATTTCTAACTGATAAAAAGATTTTCTTTATATTATCAGCAAAGAGAAAACACAACTTAAAGATTCTCATTGAACTCATATACCACTAAATCTGTCCTGCAACCCTCAGACACCTCAGGCAGTAATTATTACATCTCTGGTCTATATACAAACAGTATCCTACATGGTTAGTAATCAGTTCCATAATGTGGTTGTCTCCATAACAAGGCCACAGGTTTAAGGAAGAGGGTTATGCCTAGTATTTCTATCTTATTTCCACACCTCTGACTCCCACTGCCCCCTAGGTGAGAAATTCAATGAACACAAGTTTTCTTTCTTCATCACAGCCTTCCTCACTTCCTCATAGGCAAGAATTGAGAACTTCAGTAAGCTTGCTCGGCATCACAGACTTTCTGGGCACATTCAGGCAGTCTAGTAAACAACTGCTTTCTTCCAGGGTCAAGGAGCAGTGCGGCTGCTTAAATTCTGGTGATGGGCTAAGTCCACAACTGCCAATAAAGGTGCAGCCTCCTCCAATAAACTCTGCCTCGGTTGGGTTTCTTACCCTCCAACCCAAAGCACTGCTTGGATGGATACAAGCATAATTTATCTTTTTAAGTGCACCTCAAAAATATTGAGGTTCTCCATTATATTTGACTCCTAGCTGGGATCTGGTCCTGCCATCTTGCTCTTGCCAAGCCTTTCATTCCTCAGGGACAGTGTCCTCTCTGCCCCCAAGACAAATGTCCCTCTTAGCATTTGTCTCCTACTGCCAATTCTGACTTTAAAAGCAACACCAAAATGGAGTAAAGGCATGATATGTAAATTATACTTCAA